>CAUYLG010022301.1:0-29498 GCA_963573385.1 Cacajao melanocephalus
ATCCTTTTTGTGCTGGTTTCTTCCCATCTTAGTGGCTTTATCTACCTGTGGTCTTTGTAGTTGGTGACTTTTGGATGGGGTCTCTGAGTGGACATCCTTTTTGTTGATGTTGAAGCTATTTCTTTCTGCTTCTTAGTTTTCCTTCTAATAGTCAGGCCCCTCTGCTGCAGGACTGCTGGAGGTCCACTCCAGACCTGCTTGCCTGGGGATTAGCCATGGGGGCTGCAGAACAGTAAGGGTTGCTGCTGGTTTCTTCTTCTGTTATCTTCAGAAGGGTACCTGCCAGATATCGGCCTGAGCTCTCCTTTATGAGGTGTCTCTTTGGGTATATGGGGGTCGGGGAGCTGCTTGAGGAGACAGTCTGTCCCTTATAGGAGCTCAGGTGCTGTACTGGGAGCTCCACCGTTCTGTGCAGAGATGCTGGGCAGGTACTTTTAAGTCTGCTGCAGCGGAACTCACAACTACCTCTTTTCCAGGTGCTCTGTCCTAGGAAGGTTGGCTTTATTTATACATTCCTGTCATGGTGCTGCCTTTTTTCATAGATACCCTGCCCTGCACGGAGTAGTCTAATCATAGTCTGCCAGCAGAGGCGTTGCTGAGCTGCCTCAGGCTCTGCCCAGCTGCTGTGTGAACTGCCTTGGTAGTGGCGGACTGCCTCGATAGTGGTGGTCGGCCTTCCCCCCACTGAGCTGGACCGTCCTGGGTCCAGCTGAGCTTGCTGGGAAACTCTCAATCCAGAGCATTTCAGATTGCTTGTTTTGTGGGGGTGGTACCTGCCGAGCCAGATTGCCTGGCTCCCTGACTCTGCCCCTTCCTTTTAAGTTGAATGGGTGGCACTGTCTCCCACGCATTCCAGGCACCAGTTGAAACGGCTGCCCAGATTTGTGTGAGTTTCTGTGTGCCAAGCCGGCACTGGCTGAAACCACCGTGCTGAAAACTCATGGGGCTTTTTGGCCCGGGAATCTCATGGTCTGTGGGTGGTAAAAATTTGTTTGGAAATGTGGTGGGCACTCACCCTCTGCGTTGTTCTTGCTGGGAACTGCACTTCGGAGCTGTTCCTATTCGGCCATCTTCCCATGTGTCTTCTTATGCCAAGCAATATGATTTTTGTTCCTGAAAATTTATTGATCTTTAACATACTGATGGTCCATGGCTTATGTGCCTTGGACAGATTTCCATTTGGTCCAGAGCATTGTGGGATGGGGAGCAGTAATTCTGATGAAATGTTTAGAACCAGGGAAGGTAGATCATCCATCAAACCTTTAAAATACCACTTTCTGTTTTTTCTTTGTAGGGGTCATGTTCCACTCCAGTTTTCTTTCACTGGCTTAACTCCCTTGAAATATTTTAATTTGTGTTGCCCCTAGTCTTTCAAAAAGCAATATTCTTGAAGAGAAGAGTGAATATAAGAATACTCAGGAAAAGTGGACAACTGTCAATAGTTTACAGACTTTTAAAAATGTCTTTGAAGTGTAGTTCTTAAGTGGAGGCTTTCTACATATTGCCAATGGCATCATTGATGCATAATTTTTGTTGTCTCTGGAATATCATATAGAGATTCAGCATTCATTCCTCATTTTGGGAGAGATATTTGAGCAACTTAGGCACGTGGTGTGCATTTTGAAAAATATACTATAGGCCAGGTGTGGTGGCTCATGCTTGTACTCCCAGCACTTTGGGAGGCCAGGGCGGGCAGATCACTTGAAGCCAGGAGTTTGAGACCAGCCTAGGCAACATGGCAAAACCCTGTCTCTACTAAAAATATGAAAATTAACTGGGGGTGGTGGCGCATGCCTGTAATTCCAGCTATTTGGGAGCCTGAGGCAGGAGAATCACTTGAGCCTGGGAGGTACAGATTGCAGTGAGCAGAGATAGTGCCACTGCACTGCAGCCTGGGTGACAGAGACTCAGTCTTAAACAACAACAACAAACAAAACAAAACAAACAAAACAAAAATTATACTATACATTACTAGGAGTTTCAACTGGTGCATAGATGAGAAAAAAAAAGCCTCCATTGCTGAAGGAATAATGAAGCCTTAAACTCCATACATCCCACTCTGGGGTTTCTCAGTTTTATTTTTGTTTCTGAGGCAGAGTCTTGCTCTGTCACCCAGGCTGGAGTACAGTGGTGCGATCACAGCTCACTGCAGCCTCGATCTCCTGGGCTCAAGTGATCCTCCTTCCAGCTCAGCCTTTCAGGTAGCTAGGACTACAGGCACATGCTGACATTCCCAGCTATTTTTTAATTTTACTTTTATTTTTAGTAGAGACAAGGTCTTGCTATGCTCCCCAGGCTGGAAATACCTGTGCTTAAGACATTGTCCTGCCTCAGCCTCCCAAAGTGTTGGGATTACAGATGTGAGCCACCTTGCTCAGCATCTTTGATTTTATAAATAATTCTAACACCTCTGCCAAGGATAATCAGATTTTTTTAAAATCGCAGAATAGATATGAAAATTAGAAGACTGATAGAGACAGGGACATTTACTATAGCAGTGATTGCTGAGAGAGAGAGAGAGAGAGACAGAGAGACAGGGAGGGAGGAAGGGAGAGAGGGAGGCAGGAGAGAGAGACTGAGACTATTGAATCCCAATTTAGCATAAAAATTAATGATCATATTAATATGGACAGGAGACAGGGAAATACTGGATAGAAGAGGGTGGTTCCCCAGCCAAGCCCCCACCCTCAAGCCTAGAGACCTCTGCCCTTAAGTGGGAATGGGCATTTATGTTTTTGTGCCCCAAAAGTTGCCTTTTGACCTGGTATGCCCGCCTTCCTGTACCCATATAAACCCTGAACCTCAGGTTCCAGAAGCAGATGAACAGATGAGAAGATGAGGAGACAAGCAGATGAATGGCAGAATGATGGGGCAGAGAAAGAGAGAAGAGGAGGAACATCTGAATGCCAAGAGGAGTTAGGCTGGCTGCAGTGGGAGAGGAGTTCAGCCTCTGGATGGCCAAACTCCAGGGCAAGATCATCTTCCCACTCCATCCCCACTTCCAGCTCCCTATCCATCCTGCTGAGAACCACCATAACCACTCAGTAAAACACTGCAATCATCCTTCAAGTCTGTGTGTAACCTAATTTTTCCTGGATGCTGGGCAATTGATTGGGATACAGAAAGCTGTCACACTGGCCTTCTGCCCTTGGAAAAAGGCAGAGGGTCCAATGAGCTGGTTAACACGCTGTCTGTGGACAGCAAGGCTAAAAAAGCATTGTGACACTGGGGCTGCTGGCACCCATCCCTAGACACTGCTGTGGGGTGGAGCCCAAAGCACTTGCCCTGGCCCCTGCACCTGCCCATCTGCATGCTCCCCCTCCTGTCAGGGGTTTTAGCAATGGTGACTGAGCAGGCAAGTCACACCCCTGTCACACATCCTGTGAGGGGGATCAGGGAACTCTTCCATTTCAATAATGACTATTCTGAGTTGTTAAGCTTAGATTTGGGATTATCTATTTAGGAAAAAAAAAAGGAAATATAGAAAATACTTTGGAAAAATTCCATTCAGAAGGGTGAATATAAACTATTCGGACACTTATGAGGATAAACTTTTGTTATCAAGCAACATACATTTATTGAGCATCTGTGACAGAGGGATGGATTCAAAGATTGTTCTGCTTTCAGGGAGTTTACAAACATGTACTTGAAAAATTAGCAATGGAAACATCATGTGATAGGATTTCGATAAAAACACTAAGCATCAAAGGAGATCAGGGAATAAGAACAGCTTTGTGGCTGCAAAGATCTGAAAAAGAGGTGGGTCTGAAATGGGATCTAGGAAGGATTCATGGAAGCAAAGGAAAGGAGGAAATGGACGAGGAGAGAGAAAAGAACTGATATAGGGAATTGCATGAGAAAGGCCAACAACCTGTGGGGTGCATTTTAGTCCCACAATGCCAACAAAGGAAGCATTTACAGGTAGAGTAACTGGCTTCCATTTCTAATGAGAGAGAATCTTAAATAAGCAAGAAAATAAGTTTCTAGTTTCAGGTATTACTATGCTCTCAGCCAAAACTTCAGAGATGTTTATCTTCTCTCAGAATTCAATACATGGTAAATAATTTTTAAAGTAAACTGATAGGTTTCAGAAATTACTCCAAGGTGAAAGCCAGTCTTTATTGCTCTGATCTAAATTATCTATCTTATCTGATTTTTTTTTTCTTCAACTTTTAAATTCTGGTCCAAGGTGAAAGCTAGTCTTTATTAGTCTGATCTAAATTATTATCTATCCTTTTCTTTCCTTCAACTTTTAAGTTCTGGGATACATGCGCAGGATGTGTATTACATAGGTAAACATGTGCCATGGTGGTTTGCTGCACAGATCAACCCACCACTTAGGTATTAAGACCAGCGTCCATTAGCTATTCTTCCTGATACTCTTCCTCCCGTCCCCTATAGAGGCCCCAGTGTGTGCTGTTCCCCACTGTATGTCCATGTATTCTCACAGTACAGCTCCCACTTATAAGCTAGAACATGTGGTGTTTGTTTTTCTGTTCCTGCACTAGTTTGCTGAGATTAATGGCTTCCAGCTGCAGCCATGTCCCTGCAAGGACATGATCTCATTCCTTTTTATGGCTGCATAGTATTCCATGGTGTATATGTACCACATTTTCTTTATCCAGTGTATCATTGATGGGCCTTTAGGTTCTATCTTATCTTTTGAAGAATTTTTTTATTTTTTAAAATTATACTTTAAGTTCTGGGGTACATGTGCAGGTTGTGCAGAATTGTTACATAGGTAGACACATGCCATGGTGGTTTGCTGCATCCATCCCCCCGTCATCTACATTAGGTATCTCTCCTAATGTTATTCCTCCCCAATCCCCCCACCCTCTGCTTTCCCTCCCCCAGCATGGCCTACACCCCTCAAGAGGCCCCAGTGTGTGATGTTCCCCTCCCTGTGTCCATGTGTTCTCATTGTTCAACTCCCACTTATAAGTGACAACATGTGGTGTTTGGTTTTCTGTTCTTGTGTCAGTTTACTGATAATGATGGTTTCCAGCTTCATCCATGTCCCTGCAAAGGACATGAACTCATCGTTTTTTATGGCTGCATAGTATTCCATGGTGTATATGATCCACATTTTCTTTATCCAGTCTATCATTGATGGGCATTTGGGTTGGTTCCAAGTCTTTGGTATTGTAAACAGTACTGCAATGAACATATGTGTGCATGTATCTTTATAATAGAATGATTTATAATCATTTGGGTATATACCCCATAATGAGATTGCTAGGTCAAATCGTATTTCTTATTTCTAGATCCTTGAGGAATTGCCACACTGTCTTCCACAATGGTTGAACTAATTTACACTCCCACCAACAGTATAAAAGTGTTCCTATTTCTCCACATCCTCTCCACCATCTATTGTCTCCAGATTTTTTAATGATCACCATTCTAATTTTTGTGAGATGGTATCTCAATGTGGTTTTGATTTGTATTTTTCTTGTGACTAGTGATGATGAGCTTTCTTTCATATGTTTGTTGGGTGCATAAATGTCTTCTTTTGAGAAGTGTCTGTTCATATCCTTCACCCCCTTTTTTATGTTTTTCTTTTCTTGTAAATTTGTTTAAGTTCTTTGTAGATTCTGGATATTAGCCCTTTGTCAGATGGCTAGATTGCAAAATTCTTCCCATTCTGTTGGTTGCCAGTTCACTCTAATGACTGTTTCTTTTGCTGTGCAGAAGTTCTTAAGTTTAATTAGATCCCATTTGCCTATTTTGGCTTTTGTTGCCATTGCTTTTGGTGTTTTAGTCATGAAGTCCTTGCCTATGCCTATGTCCTGAATGGTTTGGCCTGTTTTCTTCTAGGGTTTTTATGGTGTTAGGTCTTATGTTTAAGTCTTTAATCCATCTGGAGTTAATTTTTGTATAAAGTGTAAGGAAGGGGTCCAGTTTCAGCTTTTTTTACATGGCTAGCCAGTTTTCCCAACACCATTTATTAAACAGGGAATCCTTTCCCCATTGCTTGTTTTTGTCAGGTTTGTCAAAGATCAGATGGTTGTAGGTATGTGGCATTGCTTCCGAGGCTTCCGTTCTGTTCCATTGGTCTATAACTCTGTTTTAGTACCAGTACCATGCTGTTTTGATTACTGTAGCTTTGTAGTATAGTTTCAAGTCAGGTAGCATGATGCCTCCGGCTTTGTTCTTTTTGCTTCGGATTGTCTTGGCTATGTGGGCTCTGTTTTGGTTCCATATGAAGTATAAGGTGTTTTTTTTTTCCAGTTCTATGAATAAGGTCATTGGTAGCTTGATGGGGATAGCGTTGAATCTATAAATTACTTTGGGCAGTATGGCCATTTTCATGATATTCATTCTTCCTAACCATGAGCATGGAATTTTTTTCAGTTGTTTGTGTCCTCTCATATTTCCTTGAGCAGTGGTTTGTAATTCTCCTTGAAGAGGTCCTTCACATCCCTTGTTAGTTGTATTTGTTGGTATTTTATTCTCTTTGTAGCAATTGTGAGTGGGAGTTTGCTCATGATTTGGCTCTCTGTTAGTCTTTATTGGTGTATAGGAATGCTTGTGATTTTTGCACATTGATTTTGTATCCTGAGACTTTGCTGAAGTTTCTTATCAGCTTGAGATTTTGGGCTGAGACAATGGGCTCTTTTAAACTGTTCATTGTAACATCTATGAGTATAATAATTTGAAACCTCCTATTTGCAATTTTTATATAAATCTTTTTATTTGTTAAATCTTATAACTATAAATGCTTACTTACTACATTAAGTATATCAATTTTTGTCACTTTTACTTGACTATTGAAAATAGCATTAATTAGTGCCAGTTGCAGATCAATAGCATTAATTAGTGCCAATTACAGATCATTAAGCTCAACATTATGTGTTGTAAAAATTATCAAAGATCACTGATGATTAGAGAAATGCAAATCAAAACCGCGATGAGATGCCATCTCATGCCGGTCAGAATGGGTGATTATTAAAAAGTCAAGAAAGAACAGATGCTGGTGAGTTTGTAGAGAAAAAGGAACACTTTTACACTGTTGGTGGGAATTTAAATTAGTTCAACCATTGTGGAAGACAGGATGGTGATCATTAAAGATCTAGAGGCAGAAATATCATTTGAACCAGCAATCCCATTACCGAGTGTATCTCCAAAAGAATATAAATTATTCTTTTATAAAGATACATGCATGTGTATGTTTATTGCAGCACCATTCACAATAGTGAAGACATGGAATCAATCCAAATGCCCATCAGTAATAGACTGGATAAAGAAAATGTAGTACATATGCACTATGGAATACTATGCAGCCATAAAAAGGAACAAAATCATGTCATTTGCAGGGACATGGATGGAGCTGGAAGTCCTTATTCTCAGCAAACTAACTCAGGGACAGAAAAACAAATACATGTTCTCATTTATAAGTGGGAACTGAACAATGAGAATACATGGACACATGGGGGGAAACAACATACACTGGGGCCTGTTGAGGTGGGTAGGGGCAGGGAGAGCATCAGGAAGAATAGCTAATGGATGCTGGGCTTAATACTTAAGTGATGCGTTGATCTGTGCAGGAAACCACCATGGGACACATTTACCTATATAACAAACCTGCACATCCTGCACACATACCCCAGAACTTAAAATAAAAGTTGAAGGAAAAAATTATCAAAGATGAAAGGACAGTTATTTTATAGAGATAGAAATTTGAGAGTGTAGAGATGCTTTTTTTCTTTTTAAAATATTCACTTGGTAACAAGAGCTTTGTAGAAAGTTGCAGAGGGTGGCTATAAAATATTAAATTCCTGAGGAAGAACTTGATCCTGAAGAGAGAGACAACTTCCTCCAGCAGCTTTATAAGTTTATGGAAGACAGAGGTACTCCAATCAACAAACCACCTGTTTTGGGCTATAAAGATCTCAGTCTCTTCAAACTGTACTGGTTTATCATCAGGGTGGATATGACAATATTGATAGTGGTGCTGTATGGAAGCAAATTTATATGGACCTTGGCATTCCTATTTTGAATTCAGCTGCTTCCTACAATGTAAGAACTGCTTATAGAAAATATCTCTATGGTTTTGAGGAGTACTGCCGTTTGGCAGATATTCAATTCAGAACAATTCATCACCATGAACCAAAAGTGAAAGAAGAAAAAAAAGACTTAGAAGCATCAATGGAAGAGGCTCTCAAATTAGATCAAGAAATGCCTTTAACAGAAGTGAAGAGTGAACCTGAGGAAAATATTGATTCAGACAGTGAAAGCGAAAGAGAAGAGATAGAATTAAAGTCTCCAAGGGGACAAAGAAGAATTGCTTGAGATGTAAATTCTATTAAAAAGGAAATTGAAGAAGAGAAAACAGAAGACAAAAGATAATGATACAGAAAATAAGGATGTAGTTGATGACTATCAAACTGCAGAGAAAAAAGAAAATGAGCTACTACTGGGGAGAAAAAATACACTAAAGCAAAAAGAGAAGAAAATTTAAAAACGGGAGGATTCTGACAAAGACGCAGATAAAGAGGAAGAGAAAAGCCAAGAGAGGGAAGAAACTGAAAGCAAATGTGACTCTGAAGGAGAGGAAGATGAGGAAGACATGGAAACCTGCCTAACAGGAACCGAAGTGAAAGTAAAATATGGACAAGGGAAGACTCAGAATTATGAAGCCAGTATTAAAAGCACTGAAATTGATGACGGAGAAGTTTATATTTGGTACATTACTATGGATGGAATGTCAGGTATGATGAGTGGGTGAAGGCTGACAGAATAATCTGGCTTTTGGACAAAGGTGGACCAAAGAAAAAAGCTAAAAATAAAGAAGATAGTGAAAAGGATGAAAAGAGGGATGAGGAGAGGCCGAAGTCAAAATGGGGACGACCTCCTTTAAAATCAACTCTTTCATCAAACATGCTGTATGGCTTATCTAAGACAGCAAACAGTGAAGGAAAATCAGGTACCAGAAGTGCTCACAGCAATATACCAGACAGCTCACCTCTGTCAAATGGAATGGAAGGTGCTTGATTTTGAGGATCGCTGACTTTAAAAAAGTCAGTAATATAAATAATAAAACATCCATTGTGTGAAATATTCATGGTAAAAAAAATATATTCACTTAACTAGATTCTGATATCTCCTTACATATGATTGCAGTTAATGATAGAGTGGGGCTAAGAGAAAAGAAATTAACAGATGTTAAAAAGAAAATTATTTAGCAACTTATTTTTAAAAAGTAGCTTGTGGCTTATTGGAACACAAATTATATAACAGTGTTTTATGTATATATATGTGTATATGTGTATATTTTAACATATATATACAAACATCACAAAAATTATATATATTTCTTATATGTAGTGTATATATGTACACATATATATGAAATATAGTGATTTTTTTCAAGTAAAAATCTTATTGTAGAAAATCTTTTTTTCTTTATTTTTATTTAAAAAAATTTTTATTTTAATTTTTGTGGATACTAGTAGGTGTATATATTTATGGGGTACCTGAGATGTTTTGATATAGGTATGCAATATGTAATAATCACATCATGTAAAATGGGGTGTCCGTCACCTCAAGCATTTATCCTTTGTATACAAACAATTCATTATACTCTTTTAGTCATATTAAAATGTACAATTAAATTACTATTGACTATAGTCTCCCTGTTGTGCTATCATATACTAGATCTTATTCATTCTTTTTTTAAATTTCCAACTTAATTATTAAGTTCCAGGATACATGTGCAGGATATGCAGGTTTGTTACATAGGTAAACATGTGCCATGGTGGTTTGCTGCACAGATCATCTCATCACCCAGGTATGAAGCCCAGCATCCATTAGCTCTTCTTCCTGATGCTCTCTCCCCAACTCCCCAACCTCAGTAGGCCCCAGTGTGTGTTGTTCCCCTTCATGTGTCCATGTGTTCTCATCATTTAGCTCCCAGAAAATTTTTAACATAGACAAAAGTAGAGAGAAAAGTATAATGAAACTCCATGTATTAATTACCCAATCTAAAAAAATTATAAACATATGGCCAATGTAGTTTTATTTATCTCTTTAATCCCCACTTTCACCTTCCCAAAACTAATTTTAAACAATTTCTAAAGATCATATGATTCTATTAATAAACACTAGTTATCATTATTATTTAACATAGGTAATATTAACATGTAATGGGTACAAAGGCTCTTTTTTAAAGCTCTTTTTTGTTGCTATATGAAATGTATATATTTGTTTAAACTCATGGTTTTCCTTGGTTCATCAAATCAGGTAATTAATTAACCAGACAGGCTCGCATTCAATCAGACAGTATCCAAGTTGCTCCTGGCATCTTCAAAAGATCAGGATTGTTCGGATGCTGTTAATAACAATAAAACATTAATAAATATAATTTTCATTATAAATTTAACCAAAGCTCACAAGTAAGTTTTGCTTTTTCATTTCAGGATCTGGTCTTCCTTTATAGACATCTAAGTATTAAGCCTAATTTCTTTTATCCCATCATCCTCTTCCATTGATGGTGTTAATAATATTTTATACATGTGCTAGTAAACTGGGGGGAAATTGAGGACCCTCACTCACATTAGACAGTGTTGTTGCTGCTCATTGGTGCTGTTGAGGAGAATTAGAATGTACCAAGGAGGGAATAAGGTTTTAGTTTTGGAATAGTCACTGTTCTTGGATCTTCTATAGCTGAGGGCAAAGTTGAGCATCGAAAGAGGGAGTGGGCATGAAAGCTGGTGTGTTGGGATGCTACTTTTTGGGAACCCTGATGTTCTTATTCCTGGGTAACTCCAATATGTAGACGCAAAGAGGGGGATAAGCCTCAAGGACAGAGCAGTCCTTATCTCAGACATTACTGCTGAAGCCGTGGAATCCCTGCTATTAGCAGGATGCTACTCATAAGTGTTTTCTTCACCCAGGACTGGAAACTACCTCTACCTGTGGAAAGAGAACCTCTGTATACTGTCCTCACTCTGGGGCAGGGTCACTGCACCTCAACAGGCCACTCAGTCATTGTATTTCATCCTCTTTCCTCCATTCCCTTGCTTCTTTGCAGTTGGGTGGTAGGAGGGCCTGCCCTCTCTTGTGCTTCCTGTGCCCACATGGTGGACACACCTGAGGAGGCCCAACCTCTGCCTTCCCCAGAACCACCTTTCCATCTGTATGGGCAGTCAGGTGGTATTCTCAGTGGGCCAGAGAAGGAGCAGGAGGCCTCACCCTGGTGTCTACTCCTAGGATGATTACCAGGGAAGCCTCCTTGGAGAATATGGGAGACTTGCCCATAAAGTAATGCAGCATTTTCTACCTGGCTGACACTTAGCATTCCTTATGGGTGTATTCCATAATTGAGAACTCTGGGAGAAAAGGTTTCTGTTAGAAGATATGAGTACAAGGGTGTAAGGCCTCAAACCCCAATCCAACTTTTAACTTCTAACTTGAGGAGTATTCTTTATGGGGATATTGAGATTGTATAAAATATTGCAGGGCTTATGTACTAAGTTTACATGGTGTGGCTTAAAAAAATAATGCTTATATTTTCTTTTCTTTTTATTGAACTGCCTTTTGATATGTTGTGACTAACACATTTGCAAATTGGGGAGTTAATGTCAGCGGGGATACTCCTCAGGTTTCTTCCCCAAGAAGTAGTCTGGGTCCTCATACCAAGAAACTATCTTCTTCTTCTGCAACATTTATTCCCTGCTTCAATTTTTTTTGTTGTTTTTTTTTTGAGAAGGAGTTTTGTTCTTGTTGCTCAGGCTAGAGTGCAGTGGTGCTATCTTGGCTCACCACAGTCTCCGCCTCCAAGGTTCTCCTGCTTCAGCCTCCTGAGTAGCTGGGATTACAGGAATGTACCACCACTTTGTATTTTTAGTAGATACGGGGTTTCACCATGTTGGCTAGGCTGGTCTCGAACTTCTGACCTCAGGTGGTCCACCTGCCTTGGCCTCCCAAAGTGCTGGGATTATAGGCATGAGCCACCACGCCCAGCCCAAATCCCAGTCATTTTAATTTTACTTTAGCCTTTTCCGCCTCTCTTTTGTTGTGTCTTCTCTTTTCATTTCTTCTTTGTCGTGCATCTCCTCTATGTAACATTGTTCCTAATGTTTTTGACTTTTCTTTCTATTGATCAAGTTTGTGCTTGAACATTTTACCTGAAATAGTTGATCCTAGTCTTACAATCCCCCAACCCCTAGGAATCTTCCAGGTGGAACATTTCTATACATCAGTTCCTAGGATTCCTGACATGGGAGCACTATATAACTAAAATAGTGGATCAGAAGGTATCTTATAGGAACTCCATGACAAAGCAAGAGAATGAGACAGTTGGGGCATCCTTTACACGTCTGATCCCTGCCACTCTCTGCTCACGTAGCCATGGTTTTCACCTCATTCTGATTGTGAAAGCTCTGGGATAGGCACTCTGTGTCAAACTGAAGAACACAATGGTGCCCAACTCAGGGGTACACTGTACCAGAGGTACCTAACATTATACTGTACAGAAACCTCTCTTTCTAGGGAGCAGCCCCAACTGAGTCAATGGTTTGTGTAAGGGAAATATGTATCAATTTATACCACGATTCTATATTGTAACAGTGTACAGATGTGCATTATTAAAATGGAAGTTCCCCCTCCCCTTCCATTCGCCACCAAATGGCCACTATTTAATCTTTTAAACACATCTAGTACCTGGGATGTAGAAAATGTCAGAAAAAACAAGCTAGTTAGTTCTTAATGTCAAATAAAAATGGAATCATTGTAAACATTTTTTAAACCATTCAATCATCTGTTGGTCATGTACCTTTTTCCTTGGTTCATTAGGTCAAATGCCTCACTGAGTTTGTCAAAAGGCAGGGTGTGGGTCACCAATGCATCCAGATTGAATTTCTTATTTTTATAGTCGGTGACCAGCTTTGGGATAGAATCAGTTTTCCAACCTGTAATGTAGACAAAATGCAAAATAAAGACATGGCACTTGACACAAAGTAGTTTAATCAGCATTTGCTGAACAAATGAAATTATTATGTCAGATTTAGATTGCTTCAAATAGATTAAACTCCTTCCATCTTTAATTTTCTGTACTTATGTCTATTTAAAAAATTTTCTTTATAAGAAAAATTCAAGATTATTTTCTGCTCTAGATAAGAAATTACCTCAATTAGGTCAATGTTTACTTTTTGTTTCTTTATGTTGGTTCATTCAAATGCAAGTTAAATTTCAATTTGCAAATTAGTTACCTTTTTATATAAATTCTTTACTTATAAGTAATTAATAGTTTTTATGTAGTCTTTGGATATGCTCTAGGCACTCAATGTTTGAATAAATTATTTTTATTTCCTTTCAATAATCTTCACTCTAAGAATTTCAGTACCGCTGTGAAGAAAATTTCAAGCAATGAAAAAAAAAAACTGACCACCAAAGAATGTTCCATTTATAGTACGGCCGATTATTAGCTCCTCTGGAAAAATAGTCAATCCTTTGTTACCAGGAGCTTCCCCAATGAAAGTACATGATCCCCAGCCTGCAGTTGTACAGTCTAGGGCTGCTTTCTGTAAGATCAAACACAAAAGACTACTTCAGTCAGTGGAAAAGTAGAATATAAACTCCAGTGTGGGAATGTACAATGCTTTAGAAAAAAATTAATCCAACTCTCCATGTAAGATAATGAGATTCAAGCTAATGACATCATAGTATCATTGTAGATTGAGCCTTGAGAGTCCAGTGTGCCATTACAGGTAGAATGTTCAGCACAGTCTCAGTGCAGGTGACTCATGTCTGTAATCCCAGAACTTTAGGAGGCCAAGGTGGGCAGATCACTTGAGGCCAGGAGTTCAAGACCAGCCTGGCCAACATGGTGAAACCCCATCTCTACTAAAACTACAAAAATTAGCTGGGTGTGGTGGTGCCAGCCTGTAGTCTCAGCTACTCAATAAACTGAGGCTGGGGAATTGCCTGAATCCAGGAGGCGGAGGTTGCAGTGAGCTGAGATCATGCCACTGCACTCCAGCCTGGGTGACAGAGTGAGACTCTGTCTCCAAAAAAAAAAAAAAAAAAAAAAAATTAGTAAAATAAAAATAAAGATGTCTCCAAAATGAGCATACATTTGTGTGTAAGTGAATAAGTTTTATATTTGCCTCTGCTAAATGTTTAAAGTGTCGGGGTTTGGCACAAAGGCTGTGAGACTATAAACCCAGCCAAAAACATAGTAATCTATCTTTGTGTGACTTTTTTTTTTTTTTTTGACAAATAAGACTAATTTAAAATTGTTAGGTCAGTAACAGCAGCTAAATCACCTAATTTATCAGAAAAATACCTATGTATTTAACCTTAAGGTTCTTACTTAGGTTTTCACCTGATGTTCAGACTTTAAAAATAGTTAACAAGGGTCAGGCATGGTGGCTCGCACCTGTAATCCCACCACTTTGGGAGGCCAAGGCGGGTAGATGACTTGAGGTCAGGAGTTTGAGACCAGCCTGGCCAACATGGTGAAACCCTGTCTTTACTAAAAATACAAAAACGTAGCCAGGGACCATGGTGTATGCTTGTAGTTCTAGCTACTCAGGAGGCTGAGGCAGGAAAATTGTTTGAGCCCAAGAGGCGGAGGTTGCAGTGAGCCGGGAATGTGCCACTGTGCTCCAGTGGGCGGCAGAGGGAGACTTCGTCTCAAAAAAAAAAATAATGATTAACAAAGAAACAACTTTAAATAACGACTAGTTCTGCATAATATCTCAGTTTTCAAAAGTTATCTAGATAACTGTTAAAAATTAAAAAGTATATGCAAATGAAATAAATGCTTATAAGTGGACTTTTTGTATAATATAAAATCTGAAAATTACTTTAAATAATAAATGCTGGAAGTCTGAGTCATTTCTGATTACAAAAATTATGATATAGGAAAACATATTTCTAAAATTGTGAAATGATTTCGTCTATAAAATGCTTACATCTAACAGTTCAGGATTTCTTGCTTTCTAAGGTTCCATGAAAATTTAAGGTTATTAGGAATAAGAATGCTAATTCACATATAAATATATAATTATATTCTCTCTTTTTTGAGGCAGTCTCACTCTGTTGATCAGGCTAGATTGCAGTGGGATGATCATGGCTCACTGCAGCCTCAACTTCCTGGGCCTAAGTGATTTTTCCATGTCACCTTCCCAAGTAGCTGGAACTACAGGCGTGTGCCGTTACACCTGCCTAATTTTTGTGTTTTTAGTAGAGGTGGGGTTTTGCCATGTTGCCCAGGCTGCTCTTGAACTCATGGGCTCAAGCAGTCTGCCCACCTCAGCTTCCCAAAGTGCTGGGATTACAGGCGTGAGCCACTGTGCCTGGCTGTATTCTTATTAAAAAATAATTTTATGCAATTTGTAGATTATTTTAAAGTTATTTATTTAAAAAGATAAAAAGACAGTAAGAGGAGAGAAATATAAAGAAAGTTATCAATATAAAAAATATATTTAATAAAAGGGTTACTAAAAAAATAATAACTTCATATAAAAAAGGACCTTATGGTAAAATCTTGTCCTAAAATAAAATGACTGATTATTAAAAAAAAATTAGAATAAATCAAAAGCCCAAGCATGACATAGCTGGTTTGTGTAAGTCATAATAAGGTTCATGAAGAGGAATTTATTTAAAAAATTTTGTGATGATTAAATTTGCTATAATTAAAAGAAGATTATTTAGAATAGTCTAAGATTATTTCCCTGCATTAAAACAAAGTCTCTTTACAGTATAGATTTACTCTTAATAAAATTAAAAGAAATTTAACTTTTAATTTTATCATTTGTTTCTTTTGAAAACTTCTCACAATCACATGTCAGAAGTTCAACTTTTGCTATGTCTCCTTGCTTTCAGCTTTGTTTCCCCTTGGACTGAGATAACTCTCTCCTTTAGCTTTTTTATTAGCTCTTGTAAGTTTTTTCCTCCAGTTCTTATTATTCTTATGGCCTGATACTAAAATGTTTTATCTTAAAGGTCTAGCAGTGAATGTTTTCCTCTACAATTTGATTCTGTACTCTTGGCTTTTCTTCATATGTTTAAATTTTTCAATGTAATCAGAAAATTTCTCATGCAGTTACTAAGAATTATGTATTCTCCTACTGTACACATAATCCTAAACACACTTTTCTCATGTCCGATCAAATTCAAGTACTTTTCCATCAGGTTTATTGAAATGGGCTTCCCATAAGGAAAAGCAGTCACACTGCAGGTTTTTCTTTCCCTTTCTGGTAACTGACTTAAGAAACAACATTTTACATTTTATCAAAATAATTCTGATGTTGTCTTTATTAGGGTTTTAATTGCTTATGAAAACTGAGATCTAACAGGGTTAAGGTTTTTATATCCATATGTCCTTATGTATTGCCTTTAAAGTCTTTTGATGATCTATTTGGCTAAATAAGTATTGTTTTACAATGACCTGTGGTTCCATTTTAATCAAATGTTTTTAGGTCTTTAACATTTTTAACAAACACTTTCAAAATTAAATTATAAATTAAGTCTCTGACTTATTGCTGGGGCTTATCAAAACTATAAAAATTAATCACTGCAAGGTTATAAAATCTTCCTACAGCTTCAAGTCAGGTCATAAACTCCAGTATCACTACCTCCAGCTCCTTAAAAGAGTCCTTAGCAGGTGTTAATAAATAATCCTTGTGCTGGTAAGTTACAGGGTGTTGACCCTTGGTTTAGAGGGTTAGAGGTCATTGAAATCAAGTTCATACCCATTATTGAAATCTGCTCTGTAACCTAGGAACATAGCTTTTCCTAGTTGTAGAAACTTTTGATGGGAGGGTAGGTAACTCATCTTTTGGTGATTAAATAAATCCTTCTCTTTCCATTTGGATTCTCTAATATAATTCTGTTCCATAATTGAAAATACCGTTCATGTACTATATTCCCTTTACAGCTGAAGATTGCCAACATCTGATATATAGAGTCATTCAAGTGTTCTCTGGGTAACTTAATTCTCCTAAACCTTCTTTCTTTTCCTGTGGAGAATGACTGTTTTTTTCACATGTGAAAAAAAAAATCATTCAAAAGAATTCTTTGTAATTGCATGAAAAACATAGGATGGTAGGTTTTCAACTCTTTCAACAATAAAATAATACAGAATCATAAGAAAAAGTCAGTTTAATAATAGAATATGCTAACTTTTAAGTCAGTGGTTTTCAACTTGAGAAATAAATTTTAAAGATGTTGTCAGTGGGCCCCCAGCACATAAGAATATCCTGGGTATGGCCCATTTGTTGGTATTAAAAAAGCAGTGAAACAACAACAAACCCCTCAGGAAATTCTAGCATATAGCTAGTGTTGAGAATCTCTGTACAAGAAAAATAAGGTGAATAGGCTAAATTTTAGTGTTTGTTAAAAAAAAAGAGCCATGGGAAGTGGAGTGATAGATGCGGCATGCTGCAGACTGCAGGTACCAATACCAATTCAAAAGCAGGGCCTGAGGCCTTGAACACAGGTGAGCAGTGCCACATAAGGAGCCCTTAATGCATGCATTTTCGATAATATCTAATGTTTATTGTGTGCATAGTACCTGCAAGATACTGTTTTAAGCAGTCTGCATATATTATAATGAAACCGTTCAGAGAAGAATGACTGAGGAACAGCAGCCTGTGGCTCTCACCATAGGTCTTCCTGGATCTTTTCTCTTATGGGGAATACACCAGTCATGTAAGAACCAAGGGGGAAGAACCAGCACAAAACTTAACTTCTGGGAAGTATAAAATTTTATGCTTTATATCTTGCCTAGAGGAGGGCTTGGGAGCTAGGCTGAGTGAAGGTACAAGTAAAAGAAATAACATCACAAGTACTTCATGGCACTCACTAATGAAATAAGAAGAATCTATAGGCAGATAATTCAGTTGATGAATTCTTTGGTCATTTCATTAAAAACAAAAGCAAACAAACAAAAAACAAAACTCCCAAATTCTGCTTAGTGTCTTTGAGTAAATACACATTAGGTGATTATTTGCTGATACTCTGAAGAATAAGGCTGGACACTCCAGCAAGGTGACTTTTCAGTATATTGCCTGTATGTTGTGGTTGGCTCTTTATCCCACTTTTTGGAGTGGAATAGACAGGCCAGCTTCATAGGTGTGCAACCAGTGCAGTCACTGAGTGATCTGTAGCCTGTCCTGAGTTGAGAATACATCTGAATGATACAACATTATAGTGTTCAGGAAAAAAAAGATGAATTAAATTCTGTGGTGTGTTATTTTTTGAAATACAGAAAATTTCAAACGTATAATTTGGACCTAATTTTGCAGCCTATTTATTGAGCTGTGATGGACAGAGCTGGGCTGTTTGCAGGTTGCTAGCCTCTCCCTGTTCTACTTTAATATGGGAGCATATGTGTTGTAGCTGTTAAGAAGCACCAGTCACCCTCTCTTATTTCTTTCTCTCAATCTGCCTTTTCTATTTTTTTTCTGTGGGGGGAGGGCTCACTTCTCATTAAGCACAATTCTTTTAAAATGTTCATTTCTAAGTTTTCTCTTTATTTTTTGCTGAATTTCATATAATGAACAAATATTAATAACATTAATATTAAGGACTAACAGAAATAGTTATATATTAATAAACATTACTTTTAATAGATTATTATATAATGTATGCTAAGTATTAACAAATATTATTATCATCTATAAATGTGTTAATATTAAATATATCAATACATGCACATATTGTTTATTAATTTTAAATACTATATACTGTTATGTAAAAGATATATGACATTATTAACAAATATTAATATTAATAACATGTATATAATGTATAAGATAGCTAAGCAAAACAGGTGTTTATTCCTATTTATGCTAACTTTTGTTTAGAAAAACTTTTATTTATTGCAGTTGGTTAATTAATCCCTTTATATCTTTTGCTAAAGAATGCTGTCACTTAGTTAATGTACTTGGCATTTTATCTGATTTAAAAGTCAAAAGGAACATTTATCTAGTTAATTAAAAATGAAGAAACCCCAAAAATTGTCTCCAAGAAACAGATATTGGAATTATCATGGAAAACAAAATTAGAAAATATTATCTCCAGACAAGTAATATTGAGCTTTTTAAAGGGATCTCAAAAGAAAAATCAACATCTATAAATAATGCTGGTATGTCTTCCTATCACAAGAGAAGACTGAACTCACCAAGATATTACTGGCATTTGGGGGGACACAGTCATGAGCAATGAAGGAAATGGAGTATAGCTGAGGGAGTGGGAAATGATTGGTGGCTTACAGTTTTCCTCCCCTGTCATCAATTTGAAAGTATCAAGAAGGAATGATTATAGTTACCATAATAAACATAACCACTTTCCCCTATTATTTTACAGTCAAAGAATAAATTGAAAATATGATCCAAGAAAAAAATATGCATACCATGCTTTCAGATCCACCAGCACATTCAAGGGCAAAATCCACACCTCCCTTGGTCAATTCAATGATAACCTCCTGGACGGGTTTACGTAGGTCTCTAGGATTGAGGCATTCAGTGGCTCCCAGGGCTTTAGCCTTTGCAAACTTCTCACTGTTGATGTCAACACCTATGATCCTGGAAGCTCCTGCCATTTTACAACCAATTACAGCAGAAAGACCCACGCCTCCTAGCCCAAAGACAGCACAAGTCGAACCAGGAGTGACCTGCAAGCAGGAAAATTATAAAGTAACTTCTAAAGCAGCTGGACCCACTTTTTTTCTTTTAAGGGGCAGGAGGAAGTAGGTACATGAACATACAAATTAAAGACTGCCTGCTATTAAACTCTATGATATAGCCAATGGAGGAAATCTGCCACTGTGAAAATGGATGCATTACTACCTAAATTTGGGGAATAATTTAATGTTCATTAAGATTATCCACTCATAAGAAACAAACCAAAGTAAAAATAATTTCCTTGTTTTACTTTTTCCCTTCAGCATTATCAGAACAAAATTTGAAAGCCCACACATTCTGAAGGGTTTATTGCTTTCCTTTTAAAATTGAATCACTAGTAATTTGACATCTATATTTCTAATAAGACCTCATTTGGTTGTATTAATATTGCAGTGATTTACTTGATCGTACCAAATCACCAATTCATTTCAATGAAATGAAGTCCAGTTTTTTTTTTTTTTGCATGGCATTGAAGGATTTTTATTGTCTGACCTCTGTTTAGCTTCCAGCTTCATCACCATGATATTCCCAGTACAACTGCGAACAGATTGTTGCACTTTCTTTTCCTCATGCTGTAGTTGATGCTGTTCCCTCAGACTAATGTACTTTTCACCTTATTTTCTTTAATTAAAATATAATCTCTACTTCTAGGCCTGACTTCAAGGACATTCTATGAAACTTTTCTTGATCCTTCAATCAGAAATCAATGCTTATCTTTTTGCTTTTCCTGTATCATATAATTTATAACCTGCCTTGATTGTGTGTATATGTGTGTTTCTTTAAAAGACTGTAAATTTTATGAAGGCAGAGACTTTTTTTTTTGAGATGGAGTCTCCTCTGTCAGCCAGGCCCAAATGCAGTGGTGTGATCTCGCCTCACTGCAACTTCCGCCTCCTAGGTTCAAGCAATTCTCTGCCTCAGCCTCCTGAGTAGCTGGGATTACAGGCATCCACGACCACACCAGGCTACTTTTTGTATTTTTAGTAGAGATGGGGTTTCACCATCTTGGCTGGGCTGGTCTTAAACTCCTGACCTCGCAATCTACCCACCTCGGCCTCCCAAAGTGTTGGGATTACAGGCGTGAGCCATCGTGCCTGGCTGGCAGAGACTTTTTAAGTTCCACATTATTATCAAAGAGTCTTCTGTATGTTGAGTCTTTTATAAATATTTGTTTCATTGCATTAAATGGAAATAATAGGTAAGATGATAAGAAAAGATGCTGTAACTAGAATATGTTGTTCTGCAGAGTAGTATAGTGATAGAAAAATGCTATATACCTAGTGTTTTCTAATGAGGATGCATAACTGTTAGGTTTAAAACATAAACAAAAGGAAAAGAGAAAGTCTGCTCAAGGTAAGTATTAATACATTCTAAATTGGAAACAAAATTACTAAACAACAGAGAAACTGCAATCTTTTCCTTATTTATCTATAATATTAGTTATGCACACTTCTGCCTTTTGCTACTCAGAGGAAATAATATATGTATTTTGCAAATAGTAAGAATATTGTTCTTATTGTGGCTTCTTTACTATAATATTGTGACATGTGTTCAGTATGTTTCTCAATATATTTCTCCAGAGTCTCTTTAAAAAGAGCCTGTGAGTCTCTTAGGAAGTGGAAATGCATTTTTCCCATTGCAGCAATGTTGTAACTAGTAGTTGGATTCTCAGGCCAGCTCACAACAGCGTGTAAATAGAATATGCTGCACTACTTGTTTTATATAACTGGACCCCTCTGTGTAAAAGTGCCTTTCCTTGCAGAACTTAGGTGGGGTCGCTATAAATTGCCCCCGCAATTTGCAAATAGGGCTACGTATAGTGGATGATTATCTATCTGCAAGTATCACCATTAGAGGACATTTCCACACTTCCAAAGGTCTCTGTATAATGTGGTTTAATTGGCAGTAAAGGATACAAGCACATCAAAAAGAAATAGGAGTTCTGGTGATGCTGGTGTGTTCTCAATAATTATACAGAGAGGTTGCTTCACTTTTCTTCCCAGAAGTAAGTTAAATTTTATTAAAACTCTTGCCACTTGGGCGGAATTACTGATACTTCACTTTCCTTAATTTCTTCCTATCAGATTCATTTCTCTCTGAGTATCTCATGAGGTGGCTTAGCAGGTAGAATCTCTTCCTTAACAGTGGGAAGAACAGCTCCTGGAAATTTAAGTCAACTTTGACTGGATTTAAAAGAGAGCTGTACAATTCTATTTCTGGATATATATCCAAAGGAAGTGAGATGTGCGTACCCATGTTCAATGAAGCATTATTCACAATAGCCAAGATATGGAATCAATCCAAGTGTCCACAAATGATGAATAGATAAGAAAAATATGGTATATATTATATACACAATGCAGTACTAGTTAGGCTTTAAAAAAGAAGAAAATCCTGTCATGGTGAAAACGTGGATGAACCTGGAGGACATTATGTCAGGTGAAATAAGCGAGGCACAGAAAGCCAGATACTGCATGATCTCAGTTATATGTGGAATCTTAAAAAGACAGAGTCAAAGAAGCAGAGACTAGGATGGTGGTTACCAGAGTCTGCAGGAAGAGGGATAAATGAGGAATGGGATGATGTTGGTTAAAGGATATAAAGTTTCAGTTAGATAGGAGGAATAATTCCTGGGATTCCATTGTACCAAATGGTGACAATAATAACAATGTATATCAATCTGAAAATTGCTGAGAGAGTAGATTTTTAATGTTCTCACCACAAAAAAAGTAAGAATATCAAGTGATGGATACATTATTAGCTTGATTTAATTATTCTACAATGTATACATATATCAAAACATCACATTGTACTTCATAAATATATAATTTTTTTTCAATTAATAAGTAATTGAGAAAGAAAGCTGTAGCTGAATCTCTAGTGCTAATAGCTCTTAAAAGGACTGGATTAGTAAAAGAGGATGGACTTCATGGAGCCCAGCAAAGGAAGATCTGAAGAGTGATCCTTCTTTCCCAAGTCTCCAGCGCTTTACAGCAGAAAACAGGCTTTGATTGCCACATGCGCATCTGCTATCAACTCCACCCCACTGCCAGTACCCTTCTCTGAAAGCCTCCAGATTGTAGTTTGGTTTCTAACGCAATTTTTAAATTAACGAGTAATTGTATGCATGAATACATTTTTAAAGGGAGATAACATGCTGATAGCGAAGAGTAGCATTTTTGTCTATGTGCCAGATAAAATTCTGAATGAAGACTCATACTCTGGTATCTTGGCTACTAGATCAACCTATTATTGTGGTGAGACTGATTTTGTTTCCTTGACACTGAACAACTCTAGGTAACCCAATAATAAGGACTTTTCTGGATTACAAAGCTGAGAACCAGGCCTCACTAGGATGTTTTAAGGGTGTCACATGCACCTGTTTTTATTTATTCATTCATTGAAAAATTATCAAGCTCCTATTATGTGCCAGGCACAATTCCAGGCTCTGGAGGTATCACAGTGAACAACAAAGAGTTCTTCCCCTTAAGGAACAAATAGTGTAATAGGACAAAAAAAAGGGAGATTTCTCTATAGTGTGATAAGAATGAAGACAGAGAGTGGCGGTGGCTCGTGCCTGTAATCCCAGCACTTTGGGAGGTTGAGGGGAGGGCTGCTTGAGCCTGGGAGTTCAAGACCTGGGCAATATAGAGAGACCCTGTCTCTATAAAAAATTTCCAAAATAGCCAGGCATGGTGGTGCATGCCTGTAATTTCAGCTACTTGGAGGGCTGAAGTGGGAAGTTTGCTTGAGCCCAGGAGTTCAATGCTGCAGTGAGCCACGATCATGCCAGTGCACTCCAGCATGGGGAACAGAGTGAGCCCCTATCTCAAAAAAGAAAAATCAAATAAGGGGAAAACTGAGAGGAACACTCAAAGCATGCCTGAGAGCCTGAAGTAGATCTCTGAGAGGAAGTGATATCTAACTGGAGTCAGCCTGAAGGAAGTAGGGGAGTCTTCTCTGCACTGTTGCTGGAAGCCAAGTGTGGAAAGCCCGGAGACCACAGTGACTGAAGCCTGGAGACTCAGAGTGGAGCCAAGGGAACAGTGCATGGTGGAAAGGGAGAAGTAGGAAGTCACCATAGGCTACTGTGAAATTTGACTTCACCCTGAGGGGAAAATGAAAGAATGCAGGAAAAATGAGAAAGGCCACTCTGGATCCATTTTGCAGTTTTGAGTCAGGAATAAAGATTGATGTCAGGGAGGTTCAAATAAGGAGGTTGTTTGGGATGTCCAATTGTGAGATCCCTCTTTGATATCTCTCTCGTTCTAGCTCAGATGGTTTGTAAGAGTTTCTAAATTTTAACATAGGATTCTAAGGACACATCTGGTCAACATCAGGGCTGCTACCAGAGACCCTCCTTTGAAGCCACAAAGGGAGACGGTGGGAAGCAGAAATGCATTACTACTGATTGAGGGAGAGAAATCTGTAGCATCAGGGAGAAGGCAGGTGGTTGTGTGAAGATGAAAATGAGTTTCTGTCATTTTTGTTGCCCTTTGACTGAGTCAGCTGTCCTAGGATGAGCATTCATCTTTAGGAGATGTATTTAAACAGACTGTATTTAAATCAGGGATGATCTGTAACCTAATATGTTAGTATAGCATAAGAACATATGCTGGGAGCCAATTATATGCAGGCTACTGGGCCATATGTTTTACGTATATAATATGATTCTATTATCCTCATTAAGTATTTGTAGTAGATTATTCTAGAGGCATTAAATAACTAGCCTAAAATCACAGAGGTAATAAATGACACAGCCAATGTTTGAAGATAAGTAACTCTAGTTCATCTGTATCCTACCTCCTAGTAACTGCTGTTTTTCACAAACTGTTTTACCATTTACCTTGGCATTGTTGATTGCAGCCCCATAGCCAGTTGAAAAACCACATCCAAGTAGACAAACTCTCTCTAAATTTGCATCATCATCTATTTTGACAAGATTAATATCTGACACCACAGTGTACTGAGAGAATGTACTGATTCCCAAGAAATGGTAAACTGGTTTTCCTTTGCAGGTAAACCTGCTGGTTTTGTCTTCCATTAGTTGTTGATCAGTAGCAGGATTTTTAAGATTACTAGAAAATTTCAAAAAGAGAGATATCAAAAAAGAGAAAGTATAATAAATGGAACACTGATCATTTTCCTACAAAATATATTGAGCATTATATATTTGCCATGACTATTTACAAGACAGAAAAATTAGGGGAACAACATAACTTTTCACAAAATATAATTTCTTGGAAGTATTTTAAAGGTAACAACAATTGTTTTTGTAAAGTGACAGGGTCTCGTTTTGTCACTCAGACTGGAGTGCAGGGAACAAACTTTTATTGAATGTTTTTTTGTGTTCCAGAAATGCTTTTAAGGGCTTTATGTGTATTAACTTAAAAAATTTTTTTATTATGGAACATTTGAACATGTATAAAAGTAGAAGGAATATCATAAAAAAACCCCTGTGTATCCATGCCCCAGCTCCAGTAACTATCAACTCATGGTCAATCAAGTTTCATCTATTATTCCTCCACAATGCCTGCTCCCTCCCCAACATTGGAATATTTTGAAGCAAATCCCAGATACCACTATTTCATCATTAAATACACTAGCATATATCTCTAAATGATTCTTTTAGGTTTACATATTTGTTGTTTCTTAAATTATAGATCCCTTCTCTCTCTCTTTTTCCTCTTGTAGTTTATTTGTTGAAGAAATTGAATTGTTTGTCCTCATTCTGGATTTTGCTCATCACATTCCTGTAATCTGGTTGAACATATTTCTCTGTCCCTGTGTCCCCTCTTATATTAGTAATTTTGGTCAAACACTTGATCTGATTCAGGTTTTATATTTTTGTGGTAATACTATATTATAGGTGGTAGTGTATATTTCATTTGGAATATCTAATTTTCCCTCTTTTATGATATTTATTAGAAAGAATTTATGGTCATTGTCTAAATCTATTATTTCATTAAAGCTCTGCAAAAAAAAATTAGTTCTTTGACTACCTAGAACAAATCTATGAAGCAGGCATTATTTTGATCCTCATAGATGAAAGAATTAAGGCACAGTAATAGATGTAAGAGTAGTACAGTTTTAGCTTCTTAAATAACTGCTTTAAATTAGTGTTAAGGACAAAAGGAACCTTCTGTAGTCTCAGTAAAGTAATGACAAGATGATTTAGATTTTAGATTCTGGAGCCATACTACCTAGGTTAAAAACCTGGCTCTAAGACTTATAACTATGTGGCCTTGGAGTAAATACTTTACTGTGCCTTATTGTATCCCTCTCTCATCCTTGTAGAAGTAGCTATTATTCTGAATTTGGCATTTAGTATTTCAGTGATTTATTTATCTTTTACTACATACACATATAACCATTAAAAAATAGTATTTTTTATGACATCTTACAACTTGCTTCAGCAACTTGCTTCTTTCCCTTAACATTATGTGTGTGAGATTGTTTTATGTTAATAAATATAGCTCAAGTTTAGCCATTTTCATTTTTGTATAGTAATCCATTGTGCCAGTACATAGCAGTTTTAAAATTCATTCTCTTATGATGGACATTTATGCTGTTTTAAATTGCTTACTGTAATAAACAATGTTGCAATGAACATTCCAGCACATGTTTCTTTGTGTGCACTTGCAATAGTATCTTGTACACACCTAGGATTAGAATTAGTGGGTGGAAGGTTTGCACCTCTTCAAGGCCATTTAGGTAATGTCAATGTCCTTTCCAAAATATTCATTTGCATTTATATTAACTGTGTAGACTGCTCACCTGATTTTTCCACAAAAATTTGTGAGTGGACTCAGACAAAACTTGCATTTTCCACATCGAGGTGCATAAAGTGGAATTACTTTGTCTCCTAGAAAGAAAGGCCATATGTTGGATGGTGCCTAAGATGTTACTTACAACTTCTACCAGATAATTCAGTGGAAAACACATTTTCTTTATAGTATACATTTTCTATTCAGCAGAAAATATAGGTGGCTATAATATTTCATTACCTTACAAGACTGCAGATTCCCCCAAAGATTGCATATATTGTATTTTTTTAAATTACTCTGCTGGGCAGTCAAGCAACAAATCTGTGTTGATATCATCAGACACAGAACTCTGGGACTTTGCTGTCACTGCAACTCTCTGCATCATGACTATTGTTTATTGCATTTCCAAACATTGTGTATGAAACATAACATCCTTATATAATAGGAAAAGAGAACAATTATAGGCTAGGTATAAACTTTGTATCATTACCATGTTTCACCATTTAGATTCACTCTCAAATTCCACATTTTTCCACTTTTTACTAAATTCCAATTTAATGGTGGCTTCTTTCATGCCTGAGGTCTAATAATGTTAATTCACATTTGTTCAACATTTAATACATACCACACACCATTATAACTATTTACATGTATTATTTCAGAACTTAATTCTCAGAAGAACTCTTTGAGATGAGGCCTATTTTTATGCACACTATAGAAAACAGAAATCTGAACTGAATCACAGAAAATTGACATAACTGGCCAAGATCACATAACCGGTAAGTGACAGAACTGGGGCTAAGGGGATTATATGGGCCAGATTCCTTCATTGACACAAAATTTTGGGAAGCAATTTTTTGTACAATCTTTTTTGGAATGGAAAGATACTAATATACCTCTAAGTTTGGAGCATTCTTATTAAAAGAGAAAAGAGTGGCATGGTTCATCTGGCCTGACAAATGAGGATTACATAGCTCATATTCCAGTATCTGGAGGACCTGTTGTAAAATATGGAGTAAATAACTTCAGCTATTAGGGTGCTTCATTTAGGTATTAGTTTTATCTTGCAAATTTCCAAAAAGACACTTCAGCTAACATTGGCATGTGTATTTCTCAATTAAGCTACCTTTAAGTCCTCATTCTTTAGTTTGCTGTTAATAATAAAATAATTTGCTGTTTTATATAGAAGTTGTTATAACATGTCATTAAAAACCTTTTATTTTATGGAAGATGCAGTGGCTCATACCTGTAATCCCAGTGCTTTGGGAGGCCAAGGCGGGCAGCCAATATGGTCAAACCCTATCTCTACTAAAAATACAAAAATTAACTGGGTGTGGTGGCTCACGGCTGTAATCTCAGCTACTCCAGGGGCTAAGGCACAAGAATCCCATGAATTTGGGTGGTGGAGCTCAAGATCGTGCCACAGCACTCCAGCCTGAGCAACAGAGTGAGACTCTGTCTCAAAAAATAAAAATAAAAAAAAGGCCTGGCACAGTAGCTCACACCTGTAATCCCAGCACTTTGGGAGGCCAAGGTGGGTGGAACACTGGAGGTCAGGAGTTCAAGACCAGGTTGGCCAACATGGTAAAACCCCATCTCTTCTAAAAATACAAAAGCCAGATGTGGTGGCGTGTGCCTGTAGTCCCAGCTACTTGGGAGGCTGAGGCAGGAGAATTGCTCGAAACCAGAAGGCGGAGGTTGCAGTGAGCCGAGATTGTGCCACTGCCCTCCAGCCTGGGTGACAGAACAAGACTTTGTCTTTTTTTTCTTCTTTTTTCTTTTTCTGTCTGATGAAACCCAAGAGACTTTGTCTTAAGAGAAACAACACCGATTCAAGATCCAAGATGGCCAAATAGGAACAGCTCCAGAGTGCAGTTCCCAGTGAGAACAGTGCAGAGGGTGAGTGCTCACCGCATTTCCAAACAAGCTTTTACTGCCCACAGACCAGGAGATTCCCGGGCAAAAATGTGCCATGAGTTTTCAGTGCGGCAGTTTCAGCTGGTGCTGAATCGGCACACAGAAACTCACACAGGTCTGGGTGGCCATTTTCACTGGTGCCTGGAATGCCTGGGAGACAGGGCCACCCATTCAACTGAAAGGAAGGGGCTGAGACAGGGAGCCAGGCAATCTGGCTTGCCGGGTACCACCCCCACAAAACAAGCAATCTGAAATGCTCTGGATTGAGAGTTTAGCAGCAAGCACAGCTGGACCCAGGATGGTACAGCTCAGTGGGGGGAAGGGCATCCCAGACTACCAAGGCAGTCTGCCACTACTGCTGTTCACACAGCAGCTGGGCAGAGCCTGTGGCAGCTCAGCAATAACTCTGCTGGCAGACTGTGACTAGACTACTCCGTGCGGGGCAAGGGATCTATGAAAAAACGCAGCAGCATGACAGGAAGTTATAAATAAAGCCAACCTTCCTAGGACAGAGTACCTGGGAAAAGAGGTGGTTTTGGTTCAGCTGCAGCAGACTTAAAGGTACCTGCCCAGCAGCTCCGCACAAAACAAGGGAGCTCCCAGCACAGCACTTGAGTTCCTATAAGGGACAGACTGTCTCCTTAAGCAGCTCCCCGACCCCCATATACACAAAGAGACACCTCATAGAGGAAAGCTCAGGCTGACATCTGGGGGGTAACCTTCTGGGATGAGTATAAGGGGAAGAAACCAGCGGTAACCCTTGCTGTTCTGCAGCCCCCGTGGGTGATCCCCAGGTGAGCAGGGTCCGGAGTGGACCTCCAGCAGTCCTGCAGCAGAGGGGCCTGACTGTTAGAAGGAAAACTAAGAAGCAGAAAGAAATAGCTTCAAAATCAACAAAAAGGATGTCCACTCAGAGACCCCATCTGAAAGTTACCAACTACAAAGACCACAGGTAGATAAAACCACTAAGATGGGAAGAAACCACTGCAAAAAGGATGAAAACACCAAAAACCAGAACGCCTCTCCTCCTCCAAGGGATCACAACTCCTCACCAGCTAGGGATCAAACAAGAATGGAGAATGAATCTGATGAATTGACAGAAACAGGCTTCAGAAGGTGGGTAATAATCTTTTCAGAGCTAAAAAAACATGTGCTAACCCAATGCAAAGAAACTAAGAACCTA
>CAUYLG010022302.1:0-27621 GCA_963573385.1 Cacajao melanocephalus
CTGTGAAACTCTCAGTCCTCAGTGCTTCCAATTGCTGTTCTCCTTGTGTGGATGGGACCAGCTGAGCCCGACTCAAGGGGCACCCAGTCGCATATACTCCGCACTGAGAAGCGCTGCGCCACACCAGGGCGCAGGCAAAACAGCTGCGCCGGCCAAAAGAGTCGCACTGGCGACCCGTGTGGCTCCTCTGCCGGGAATTTCCCAGTTTGTGTTCCACAGAAATTCGTCTGAAATTGCGGCGTCCACTCGCTCTCTGTGCTTTCACTGGGAGCTACAGTCCTGAGCTGTTGTTAATCGGCCATCTTGGATCTCTCCGCCCAGTGATGAAATTTTTTCTGTTTCTTAGTTTTCCTTTGGCGGACGCCCCTTCCCCGCACAGCTGGACCTTCCCGGTTCAGCTGTGCTTACTGTGAAACTCTCAGTCCTCAGCGCTTCCAATTGCTGTTCTCCTTGTGGGGATGGGACCAGCCAGCCGTGGTGGACTCAAAGGGCACCCCGTCCCGTATACTCCGTGCCGAGGAGCGCCGGCAAAAGAGCCGCGCTGGCCAAAAAAGTCGCGCTGGCGACCCGTGTGGCTCCTCCGCCGGGAATCTCCCAGTCTGCGGGCAACAAAAATTCATCGGAAAGTGCGGCGTCCACTCGCTCTCTGCACTTTCACTGGGAGCTACAATACTGAGCTGTTGTTAACTGGCCATCTTGGATCTCTCTCCATTTTCTTATTATTTATAGATGTTCTTCTCTAGTAACAAATTATTTAATACATTAACAACAACTTTCACTTTTCTCCAGTGTAGCTATGTCAATATTTGTACTTCTCTGTTGATTACATTTTAATTTTAGATAATGTGGCTCACCTTTATTGTTGTTCTCCCCACTTTATGAAATAAGGATGCTAGCTCCTTTATTACTCTTTTCCACCCTCTAGCCACTGACATGTGTATTTGTACTACAACATTTCAAGACTAATATCATTTACATGCCATCCTATAAACATACTATTTGATGCTTTCACATGGCATGATTCTAAAAGTTAAAAATCAATAAAACATTTATTTACATTTTTATAATTATGTAAATATTGTTCACTATCCAGTTGAATATCATGATTACATTTTATTTCCTGTGTTTTTTTAGTTCAGAAATGCTTTCTTATTTCTTTGCATTATTTGTTTATATCATCTCCTTAAGTCATTTTAGGGATAATATCAAATTTCTCAGGTCCCTTTGATTTCCTTGGGATCTCCATCCCAGATCTTCTTAACTCTGGCTTCATTCTGACCTCTAGACAGTTTCTCTAGATCAACTGTAGAGTCATCATCATTGTACTTTTCTTTACTAATTTTGTAAATTAATTTTACTCTTCCATACACTATATCTTCCTCTTTCTTCATTCACTCATTCTTTTTGCTGGAGCACATAGTCAAGTAACTTCTGAAGGAAAGGATAAAAGTTCCAAGCATCTGCACTTCTAAAAGTGGCTAATGATCATTTCACTGGAGACACCTAAATGCCTGAACGGAATTGGCAATTGGCTTTATCGGTGGGGGGGCGGGGGGGCGCTGATACCTTTACTTTTGGGCTGGAGAGGTAGCAATGCATATGGTATGTCCAAACCCTGAGACAGTCCAGAGATCTGTGGGGCTGATCAGCAACCTCTTTGGCTGTGTTTCTTCTTAGTCTATGCTACATAGTCCTGCTTCTCTCCCACTTCATCAGTTTTCATACTCCAACTACTTCCTATTTCCTTAAAATTTCTTTACATCTCATATTGGTGAGTATTCTTAACTCTATCTTCTTAACTGTAAATTTGTATTCTCAGTCTGCTATCTTTAAGGAGAGCCATGCTCTCTTTTACCTTTATATTTATAATTCATAATTTTAAAGCTTTGCAATTCCTTTTTCAAAACACCTTCACATTTGTTATTTTATTTTATCCCTATAATGCTCTTCAGAAGTGAGAGCAACACATATTTTCATGTCTAGTGTCTGGGTGATGAAATTGAGTGCAAGAGACGTTGAGTATCTTATCCAGTAATATTAAAGAGATAAAGAAAAAGTTGGAAATAGGACCTGGATCTCCTCATTTCTATCATAGTTTGCTTTCCATTAAATGAAACTGTCTCATGTGAGATAATTGGATTCGGTATCAGGAGAGCTCAGTTTAAATTCTGGCCTTACTATTTACTTGATGGGTGACATCAAGTAAACCAGGGTTTTGGTTTTTGCAACTGTAATTTAGAATTATAATAATTGTTTTACTTATTCTTCAAAGAGTTGTTTATGATTAATAAAATGAGGCAATATTTGTAAAATTGCCTTATAAACTGTGTAATTCAATACACATGTTAAATATAAATTTCCTAAATAGCTAATTGGCATATGCTTTAACATTTTTTTCAAGGTAGATTGTGTGAAAGAGGTATTTTACTCACATGGTTCTAAATTCTAAAGTGTAAAAAAAAAAAAAAAAAAAAAGCTACAGAAAATGATCTCTTCCATGGCTGCCTCAATCCATCTCATCTCCCTGTCTCCTGGCAATGTATAAAACCAACTGCTTCCATAAAGCCTTGACAATCTAGTTGTCAAATTTCTGGATTTTTGCCATTCTAAAAGTGGAAAATAGTAAAAATGGTTGCTCTGGTTATCTACCACTATATTTTAAAAGGCCACCTTAATCAGCTCACAGTGGCTTAAAACAAAAGATTTACTTAACTAGTTTCAAGTCTTCAGTTTCACCAAGCTTGATGAGGACAGCTCCATCCAGTGCCAGCTGGGAAGCTCAACTAAGACTGGATGCCCTCCCTCCAGGATAGCAAGTCAGTACTGGCTGTTGGTTCCTGTCCGCATGGGCCTCCCTCCTGAGAGATCTGTGCTTCCTCAAAGCATCGTGGCTGGGTTTGAAGAGAAAGAGACAGAGGAAGTAAAAACTGTATTTCTTAAAGCCTTGGCTGAGAAATTGGCCCAGTAATATCCCTGCTCTATGTTTTTGGTTGCAAAGCTACAGAACTCAGAGTCAAGGGAAAGAGACACAGACTTCACCTCCTAATGGAAAGAGTGTCAAATAATTCTGGGGCCATGTTTTGAAACTACAAGCATGGTATTACTTGAATCAGCATTTCTCTTTTTACAAGTGCAGATGAGTATCCTCTTACAAATGTAAAGACCATTTGTATTGCCTATGCTGTACTGTCTGTTCATATTCTTTGCCTATTTTTTCCTATGTGTTTAACAGACATTTTATTTATTTATTTATGTATTTATTTATTTATTTATTTATTGAGTAGTTCTGGCTCTGTTACCTAGGCTGGAATGCAGAGGTGCAACCTTGGCTCACTGCAAGCTCTGCCTCCTGGGTTCAAGTGATCCTCTCACCTCAGCCTCCTGAGTAGGTGAGATTACAGGTGCACACAACCATGCCCGGCTAATTTTTGTATTTTTTGTGAGATGGGTTTCAGCATGTTGCCCAGGCTGGTCTTGAACTCCTGGGCTCAGGCAATCAGCCCACCTCCTTAGCCTACCAAAGTGCTGGGATTACAGGCATGAGCCTTTTTAGGTTGGTGCAAAAGTAAACTTAAATATTAGGTTGGTGAAAAAAAATGTAGCTGCAGTTTTTGCCATTATAACTATGGCAAAAATTATTGCACCAACCTAATATTTATTTAAAGAAGATGCTTATGTAAGAGGGAGGTGAGCCTATTCTTTGTAATATGAGTTACAAATAATGTTGACCAGTTTGTCATTTGTCTGTCCTTTGAATTGGCTTATCATATTTTTACCTCCATGCAGAAGTTTTTGTTTTGACTTGTTTTAATGTACTTGAATTTTACAATCTTTTCTAAAATGGCTTATGGCCTTGAGTCTAAAAAGATATTCCTCCTTTACAAGAATTTGCTCATGTTTTTGCTGTTTGATTTTTCACATTTAAAATATTAACTCATTAATAGCAATTTCTGTTGATATATGCATGAGGTATGTTTACTTTTCAAATGAACATGACTATTACCTCTACTTCATCTCATCACTATTAAAAAAAAGAAAGTTAAGAATGCTTTTTAAGCTTTCCCATAAAATATGATGCTGCCCAGTGCTCTTTTCAGCATTGTTAATGCTGATCAGTTGCTTTTTCTCTTTGGATCCATCAACTATTGTCTTTCATTTCTAAGATAAACCCTACCATGTAATGACTTACCATTCTTTTAAGAACTACTGAGCTTTATTTGCTAGTATTGTCAGATTTCTGTACTTTATTGATAAATGAGATTAGTCTCCATATTCTTCTTTTGGGGTGATCTTTTTTATCAATGTTATACTTCCTACTTAAAATGCACCTATAGACTTTTCTTTTTTTTTAATGAGATGAAACATGTAAGTAACATTGGAATTCTGTATTCTCTAAATGTTTTATAGGATTCTCCAGGGAAACCATTTGAAGAAACAAAAGCAAAGTTATTACTTATTCTATTTCCTTTTTAGAATATCTACCAACACTTTCTATCATCTGAATGAGTATATCACATTTTTCTAGAACATTATTTCTTTCATCCAGGTTTTCACAATTACTTTTGTAGTTAAACCCTCCAAAAAAACTCTTGTGATTCTTTTTATTTCTTCTTTTTTTGTGAGAATGTACCTTAATATTTTTAGTTTGAGAATTTTATAAGCTCATTTGCATGACCAGAAATGTTAAACTATTTGTTTTTATTTCCCATTTTAGAAAGAAAAAATTCCATTGTAATGTTAAGCTCCTAGGCTTTATTTAATTCTTGCCACAAAATTCTGCACAATAGACTAATTTAGGCAATAATTCTGTCCTCTTATTAATATTAAAGTCTACTTTAACCAGATTTAAATGAAATTCTTTCCTAGAAGGACATTTTGGTGATTATGTACTGAGTATTTTAACTGTTCAAATAAAGTCACAAGCTCCTGATCATCCCTCCCTGAAAGTGCATAAGACATAAAACCTGCTATAAACAACACCTTAAGAAAGCTTAAAGGTTTTTATTTAATTTTAAAAACCACCAATGAAAGTCCATGAATCAATCAACTTGCAAGTTATTTACTTGAATGGAGAGTATTGGTACATAATTAAACATTCCATGGAATTTGGGATTCTGCATTAATCACTCAGATTTATAATTCTCAGTATTTACCTCATATACTTCAACAAATACATTCTTTATATTTCCATGAGGCTTGTATTTCTTAGAGATCATAATACTCTATTTACTTGAAATGTATATTTTCATTTACATAGGAAAGAAAGAATATGTCTCTCTACTTTAAGAACATAGAGGCAGCGCAAGCCCCTGCTTTCTTCTTGAGTCTTGTAAGATTTGGCTATTTGTTTCCAAAAATGTTGTGACTGATGAGAAAACTGGGCTCGGAGAAGCTTAGTGGCTTTCTCTGGGGTACATGGTTATTAATGGCTGAGCTGAGCCTAGAGTTGAAGTTTCTTTACTCCTTCCCCCTCAGATCTTACAGCTCAGTGGTGGAGACAAATACATCAGATGAATGCAAGAAAATCGGCAACCATCTTTCATGACAAGATGCAAAGGGAGAGCACAGTCACTTTCAGACTAAGGAAATTCTGAAGACCTTGCAAGACAGGTTAGATCTGAGCCAGGTTTTTGAAGCTGGTCAGACTTTGGAAGGAGAATGAAGGATACCCTGCAAGAGGGGACCAGCAGAGCAAAGACCTACAGGAGGGAAACCCAGGAGCAAACCCAGGACTTAACCAGGAGCAGGATAGCATGTATGGTGGGAGTAAGGAATATGTGCCTACTCCAGTAGCAGGGGGTGGGGGGAAAGAGGGAAAGAGGCTGAAGAAAGATCATGGAGAGCTTTGAATTACAGGATGAAGAAATGGAATTTATCTCTCTGTAATGGGAAGCTTTAGGGATGCTCCTCTTGGGAGATAAGCTGGAGGACTGGGTCTCAGTGGGTGGAAGGAGACTTACCATATATACTTTGTACTACTTGAAGTATTTCCATGTGCATTTATTACTTTGTAAAGAGAAAAAAAAAAGTCATTAAAACCACAACAATGAAAACTTTATCTGAGCAGGAAACTCCCACAAAGGAAAAGGTCAGAATCCTGTGTTGATCAATGCCAGCAAGCTCCATGAGGCAATTCACCTCTAAGACACTCTGGGCTATATTCTCTCTCTTGGGTAACAGAAAAATGGAAGAGGAAGAAAGTTAGCTCAGGAGAAACGTTATCTCTGAGACCTGAAACAATCCATATGAGTTGATAATTTTCCTATCAGACAATAATTTAATCTCCAGAGAGGAGAGAAGTTCAAAAATCTATGGTGTCCCATAACCCTATTAATAAATAATAAAGATAAAAAAAACAGCTGTTAGAACAGGGTCACAATGGAAAACAAGCTTAGAGAACATTAAATTGAGCCCATCTGCCGAGAATGTTATGTTTCTTATATTTTGTACGTAAAGTCAGTGAGTCAGAAAGTTATTCATTTCTGTTTGAAAAGTAGCTGAAGAGCATAGCTAGGTCAGAGATCAGAAACCCAGGAATCCTGGAGGAGAAGCATCCTGCAGCTTAGGGGGCTTTGCCCAAAGTGACCAGAAAAGCTCTGGGTCCAAAATGCTTACAATGAAACATACCCCCACGAAATCCAAATAATAGAGATGTGGTTTCACTACGGTGATTCTAATTTGTGTGTAATGGACACAGTCAAGGAAACAATCAACACAGTGAAGAGACAACCTGTGGAATGGGAGAAAACATTTGCAAATCATACATCTGATGAGGGTTCAAAATATCTAAGAAACTCAAACTCAATAGTTAGAAAACAAATAACCTAATTTTAAAATGGGCAACAGATCTGAATAAACCTTTCTCAAAAGAAGTCACACAAATGGCCAACAGGTATATGAAAAAGAAATGCCCAATATCACTAATCATCAGGGAAAGCAAATTAAAACCACAATGAGATATCACCTCACACCTGTTAGAATAACTATTATCAAAAAGACAAAAGATAAATTTTGATGAGGATGTGGAGAAAAGGGAATTCTTGTATGTTGTTAGTGGGAATGTCAATGAGTACTGCAATTATGGAAAATAGTATAAAGGTTTCTCAAAAAATTAAAAATAGAACCACCATATGATCCAGCATTTTACTTCTGGGTAGATGTACAAAGGAAATGAAATCAGTATGTCCAAGACATAGCTACACTCCCCTGTTCATTATAGCATTAGTCACAACAGCCAAGATATGAACTCAAACAAGTATCCATCAGCATAGGAATGGATAAAGAAAATATGGTATATATGCACAATGGAGTACTATTTAACCCTGAAAAAAGAAAATGTTGTCATTTCTGACAACATAGATAAATCTAGGAGATATTATGTTAAGTGAAATAAACCAGGTACAGAAAAATACTGCATGTTCTCACTTATATGTGGAATCTAAAAATATTGAACTCATACAAGTAAGAAGTAAAATGGTAGTAACCAGGCAGCTGGAGTGGAGGAGGCAGTTGAGATGTTGGTCAAAGGACACAAAGTTTAAGTTAGTTAGGAGGAATAAGTTCAATAGATCTATTGTAAAACACGGTGACTATAGTTAATACCAACATATTATAGTCTTGAAAATTGCCAAGAAATGTTAAGCATTCTCACTCCCTAAAAAATGAGTATGTTAATTAGCTTAATTCAGCCATTTTACATTGTACACATATTCCAAAAGGATGCGTTGTATCTGATCAGTAAAGATCATATTTACTTGTCTATTAAAATTGTTTTCCATATTAAAAAACCAGAGATTTGGTTTTATGACTGATTTTAATCTGTGTGTAACGAACAGACTGGATTTTAATTATATCTGGGTTCTGTGATGGTTTTGTGAAAACAGATATCAAGATAGAGTGAAATAAGCTGCGCACACCACTATTGCAAAAATCAATAACTCAAGATTTCTTTGGACAAAACAGCATGAAGATGGCCCTTCTGCATTGAAGAATTAGTTGCTTGATACCAGTCTTTAGTTAAGAAATGTTACTTAAAAAAAAAAAAAAACCCAGCTGACACTCAGTTTTAAAACTGTTTATTCCATAGCATTTGCTACCTTTTAAATGAATTCAGCAAGTTGCCAGCCTGTTCCTTCATATTAATCCTTTCAAGTATTTGAGCGGTTGCCAGAGCATATGCTGACATTACAAAATCATTAAGTAACAGATTTTCAGTAACCAGTATTGGTAAATACTGTAAAGGAGATGGGAGCAGAGAGGAGGGAAGGGAAGAGTAGGGAAAGAAGGGAAAAAAAAGGAAAGAGAGAGGAGAAAGAAAGGGTCTGAAAGAGAAAGAGAATGAATGACCAACTACAAATCGTACAGAATCCCTTCTGTTCATATCTTTTTGTTTGCTTTGTTTTCCCATCCCAGTAACATTTGTCAGGAATGTGTTAATATATTTTAAAGGTGATTATTTCTTAATATCACTTTATAGTAATAACAGTAATAATTCTTCCTAAAGCCTTCAATTTTAATTTAGGAATGTTAAGGGAAGATGGATATCCACAGCAGCAAAATGGACAAAGGTGCCCTTTAAAAGAACCAGGAACTATCTCTTCAGCACACCAGGCTGAGTCACAGCTGCTCTTTGCTTAGCACGCTGATCAGGGATACAAAGTGATGACAGGAAATGGTATTGACTCTGTGGATGAACTTTTCAGGCAGAAGGTCATTCTGTGGGAGATGCAGAAATGACAAAAGGTCAGCAATTCTGTTAGCTTTGTGGTTAAGTTTTCCATGGTCTTTCTTGTTAAGTAGATTATAGTGACTATTTTCTTCATTATCCAATCAAAGCATGAAAAATAAATGCTCTTTAATCAACAGAGACAGATGAAATATTTCCAAAACCCGCTTTTGGAAGAATACATTAAAAAGAAGAAGCAATTGGAGAAACATGCAGGATTAAGTACGACGTATAATTGGTAGTTTATATATGCCCTGGCATCCGCCCTGATAGGCAGATTAGTGGGTTTCCTCTTTAGATTTCACTGAAATAATTTTAGTTCTTGCCCACCAAGCTGCAAAAAGCTGAAAGTATAGGAAATAAATAATTTTTTCAACTGGTTTGATGTGAATTCTCATATCTAATGTACGAACACTCACATTTGCTCTTGGTAAACAAGCAGCAGCAGATACACAATGGGCAGCAGAGTCTTCATAGCTACTTCTGTGTTTCCAAGCTTGAGTTGTGTGGAGTTTTTTGCATTTATATTTAAGCAGTTAGACACATATATTTAAGTATCCACTGGCTTTTGCTTGAAGGAATAAGACATGATATTCAAATGTCAATTTTACTCTCCAAATCACATAATTTTTATGAGGAGATGATTCTTTCCCCTCATTTTAGGTGATTAGTGATTTATTCCAAGATTTAACTTAAAATAATATAAATAATCGATCATGAGAAAAATTATTAGCAGTAACAACTCTGTGAGAATCTTACAAAATCTTTTTTGTAATAATCTTTGTAATCTTTGTGTCTATACTTGACTATTAATAATAACAACAATAGAAATTATTTTCTCAAGAGATTTGTGGCTAATTTTATAACGGTTTCTGGCTCACTTTCCTACATTTCAAAAACATCTTCTATAAAATAAAAAGATTTGAATGGATAATTTTCAAGATTAACTTTGCTACTAAAATATCTTTCTAATGTTTATATGGTTTAAATGGACCATATGTATTTATTTATATTCTTCCTTAGCCTACTGGCCTACTTTAAGTGGCATCTGAAGCAAGATTTCTCTTAAACATTTATGATGTTTCATAATCTATTCTTCCTGTAATTATATTCCCACATGTTAAATGGCATTATCCATTTCCATCTCTTTGGCCAGGAAGCATATATCCTGTTGATGATCCATAATTAGGCCAGACCATTGATGAGTTTTGATGACCCAAAGCATCTCTCTCCATTGAGGAAAGATTTATTTACTCAATTCTACATTTGCTGAAGAAGAAACGTTCACACTTCAGAAGGTGCAGCAGAGGGCCTCCACAGCGTTCACAGTGATATGGGGACACTCTCATGTAAACACAGACAAAAAAAGTCTAAGACTCAGCCTGAAAAGAAAGTTTGCTAAGTAGTTACTTTTGATAATTTGTTAAAATTCAAATAACTGAAGTAGATAATCACAGGATGAGTACAAAGGGAGTGAACACAAGTATTCTGTAATAAGAGTGTAACATTAAAAGGAAACCGCCTCATTAAACTCAATGGAGCATACCTCCATGTAATTCTCATTTCCACAGCCAGAGATCTCAGGCATCTTTTAGTTACTTCTTGATCAATATCAAACCAGTTACATTAGAACTACAAGGCAGTACTGAAGTTCAAAACAGGTAAATGTGGAATAACTAAAAGGCAGAATTTCATTACAAAATTCAGTTTAATACTTTTCTAAATTATAGTATTCTGAATACTATAGTCCGTCTCCCAATATTTGTTCTCCCTTTATTTCAGAATAATTGAATCTCCATTTTTTAGCTGGGTAAATAATTTTGTAAATCGAATCTCCATTTCCCAGCCTTCCTTGCTGTATGATTATGCTCTGACCAATGAGATGTATGTGGAAATTTCCTCTGGCAGCTTCTTCAATATTATTCATGAATGAGCTAGGACACACATGTCTCTTCATCTCTTCCTCCTTCCTTCTGCCTGGAACACAGATGTTATGACTATACCATGTATATAAGGGTACACGTGTGTGAAGGTAGCCTGGCAGTGTGAGACAAGGCTGGGTCCCTGGGCCCACCATGGATCAGTCCTTATCTCCACACTGCCTTGCCCACCTCTGGACTTTACAATAAAGCAATAAAATTCTACCTTATTTAAGTCATTGATATTCTAGAACTCTGTGATATGTAGTGAAACCCCGTCTCAACAAATATCATTGGCAAGTCAAAATATAAATGAAATTTTATAAAAAGTGTATGTAAAGACATGTGTGACACATCCAAAACTGGACTCTGAAAATAGCTAGAAAGAATTCTATTATGTTCCTAATCTGCATGGTTGAGAGCCAACAGCTCAACTCTGTCAACCACAACCAATTCTGTGGTCTTAACTGGGGATACAGTCTTGTTCCGAATCATTATAGGTCTGACTTTCTATTTTAATTCCTACTAACTTCTGAGGACCTTATACAGAACAGCCTAGTAGCTAAGCCTGATGACCCAGAGCTACCAAAATATCCATAAGTGACCCTAATCAAGACTTTTCCATGATTACCTCAGAAAATACCTCTTCCTGGTGATTCTACATATCAATAAAACACTGGTGAGAAACTGCTTCTCCTGGATATGGGGAGTAAAAATTTGACTAATGTATTTGATTGATTAAATCATTCCAATTCAGTGTCCTTCTGACAACGTAAGCAGTAGATGTTCTGCTGTATTTTCAGAGGGGGTAAATAGTCAAAGGTGTTGGAATTTTCTACCACTTCTCTATCAGTTTGGATCTGTCCAAGTCTTACTGTTGGACATTGTTTTCCATTTCCTAAATGTCTCAGAGATTTCCATTGTTTATATTGATTTCCTTTGTTCACCTAAGGGATTTTGAGGAAAATAAAAACAGTCCACAGTAATTTAAAAGCTCTCTTCCTCATAACCTCCTATCATTATCTCTCAGGTTGACAGAAAAGAGAAGCCTCCATGAATATTTCAGGATATCCTTTCTTCCCCTAGTTTTTTCTTCTTGTACGTGGAAGTCACCTTCCTAACTTAGTGTAGTCTATATAAATCACACTTTGTTCACTGGCATACAGTCAAGCAAGATGTTTTCTTCTTTCCTCTTCCAGATAACCACATCTCATTTATTGCCTTGCAGCCCCTAATTATAGCATTTTTTCATTTTTATCTTAAACAGTAATGACATTGTCCACTTCCAGTGTCAAAAACCTACTTGCCTAACTTGGCACTAATATATTATCTTAGTTCATGTTGTGCCAGAAACAATGATTAGGAATCACAGTGAAATCACTAGGAGTTCCAGTTTGTCTTGGCTGTGTTAGCCAATGTGCCTGTGTGTGTCTATGTTTCTGTAAAGAACTTTATGCTCTTCTTTTCACTTTTAAGACAGAAAATGACATTCTATGCATATGCATTCCAAGTTTTACAGAGGAAAGCAAGTTTTGTAGATTTTCCACATTACATTGACTTATCTGAATGTTATTCCCAATAAGTCCTAGAAAATACAGTTTCTATTCTGCTTATCCTTAAACACCTACCAATGTATTTATGGATAATTGGCAAACCATTCATCAAGGGAATTGATCAATATAGGAAGTAAGAAAGATTGCTGCTCTTCTTTAATTTGCCTCTAGGGAGCAGCTTAAGCAGTAATATTTGAAACACATAAAGTTGTCATAGGTCTGCAAACAAAAATATACACAGCACAGATAGTTGAGCCACAGCCTTAATTACACAATCTGTTTATCATACATATTATAACGCATATTCTTATTTTAGTAGTTTTTAGCTTTATTCTATTTTCGCCATTTCAAGAGCTAGCCCACATGTCACCTTCTACATGAAGAGTTCCCTTCATTAAAGTGCAAAGACAGCCTACGCAATAGGAAAAGACATTTGCAAATTATATATCCAATAAGTGATGTGAATTGGGTCATTCTTGTCACACCGAACTAAAACAGTCAATAAGCCAGGGGAAGAAGCACTCAGGGAACACAACTGCACTCTGAGAATATAATTCTCTGCAAGCCTGGATGCTGAAATTGCCTGCTGTAACCTGAAAAGAGTTTTATCTCATGGCTACTGAAACAACCTGCTGCAACTCTAAGACTAGTTTTACCTACTGCCATCACTCACCAATGAGAGCTTGCCAGCTCCCCAGAACTTTACTAGTGCCAAAGAACTTTCTAGAAAGACAATACATAACATTTCTCTTTTTTATAAAACTCCAAACCTTCTCTTTGTTCTTCAGACATACCGAAGACTACCCTATCTGTATGTATGCCCCTCGTTGCCATTCTTGTATCCCAAACAAAATGTGAAATTTAGAAATTATTCTCTATAGTTTTATTTTGATTTCAACAGGCACATGTGTCTAAAATATTTAAGGACTCCTGCTGTAGCCAGCATTTTCCTTCCATTCATTTACAGATTGGTTGGGCAGCCCTACTAGGATGTCATTCCTCTTTATTGAGTACCCTTGATGGTCACCTAGATGAGAGGCAACAGAGAGAAGCATGGGCTTTGGAACTGGGATCAGACTTCAGAAGGGACTCTCTGAAGTCAACTTACTGTCTGTGAGACGTAACATTTACTTCACCTTCCCAATGAGCATCTGAAATATGAGGACAATTATACCATCTTCATAGAGTTATTGAGACTAGCATCTGAGATCAGAGATGCAAAGCACTAGAAATAGTGCTTGATAAGTAGCAGATGCTAAATAATAATGATATCAACCTCCCTTCCTATACAATTGTCCCCCTAAATGACTTTGCATATTACCTTGGATATATCTGGCCTTTACAATTTCTTCAAGAAACCTGATCTCCCTAAACCAAGAAGTGAAACACTGGAGTTGAGTCATACGGTACGTGATTGAGTGCTTATGGTGTGCTGCCTGACTCATTTGTTCTTCACGTATTCCATCACCGACTTTCTTAATGGCACACATGTAAGATTAAACTTGTTTTATTCATTAGAAAAGTAATTTTCCTCCCTTATTTTGATAACTTTATAAAAACTGGCTCATTGGTCACTTTTCATAATTGCTCCCATTTGGCTGCCGGTTTATAATTTATAATGACTAGCAAAGGCAAACTCTTACCTTTGGCAGCACATAAAAAAAAAATAGCTGCCAAGTGCCCAGCAGCTTTCTGCTAAGGCAGCTGCATTTCTGAAAGATATAGTGCCAGAGATCAAAACTTTTGATGACACCCTTATAATTTAGTAGCTAGTCTTCTGGGAGCTTCTAAGGAATTGTTCTCTGAAAAGTCCCTGAAGTTTGTTCCCTTGGTGTCTTTTCAGCCTTTTAATTAGGCACTGAATTATCCTCTGTAGTCCAGAAATAGGGGACTCCCGGAGAAAGCACATTGGTCTTTATTGCATCTGTGCAGTATTTCCCAATTTGACATCAATATCCCTGTCTCTAATATGCCCAGGGCAAATGGTGTTAAGTAATGTGTACCAAAGGCTACAGCTGCGAGATTTCTCTTTAAGAACTCATATGCACTCTACAGGGGGTTTCCCAATAGTTAACACCTCCACGCAGTGGATCCCAAAACTGGTAAAATTATTGGGAACTTTTGCTTAGGGAATGAAAGGATCAAAATGCTGGGAACTTAGAAATGGTTGTTTTTGAGATGACATGTAAACTATTAAGAGAGAAGCCTTTTCCGGCAGCAGAAGGAAACATTTAACAAACAGAGAAAGAGAGTGCCTTCTACCAGTGAGCAGGGGTTAGGGGAGGGTTAGGAGACCAGACAGAAAGAACAAACAGCACATTACTAACATGTACCCACTCATACTTCGCTGTTGAGCATTTCTCTCCCAACATTTCCTTGTGCGTGTTTTTTTTGTTCTTTATCACCCTTTGTGGAGTAATATAGTTCCTCAACTTGCATGTAAACCAAGTAGGAAGGAAAAGGAGCAGTAAAAGGCCCACCCTTGTAGCTGTTCAAAGTGCTCTCATTTTCCAGAGTTCAGCAAATGTCATTTTCTGAATGTGTAATTTTTTTTTTTTTTTGAAACAGAATCTTCCTCTGTTTCCCAGGCTGGAGTGCAATGGCATGATATCGGCTCTCTGCAAACTCCACCTCCCAGGCTCAAGCAATTCTCCTGCCTCAGCCTCCCAAGTAGCTGGGATTACAGGGGTGCACCACTACGCCTGGGTAATTTTTGCATTTTTAGCAGAGACAGGGTTTCGCCATGTTGGCCAGGCTGGTCTCAAACTCCCAATCTCAGGTGATCTGCCCACCTTAGCCTCCCAGAGTGCTGGGATTACAGGCATGAGTCACTGCACCCAGTCTGAATGTCTAGTCTTTTGAGATTATTTTCTATTTAACTGGTTTCCAGAATGGATCTGAGGTAACCAGTTAGCATGTAAGAGTCTAAATACCGACTTTGGGAGGCCAAGGCAGGCGGATCACGAGGTCAAGAGATCGAGACCATCCTGGCCAACATGGTGAAACCTTGTCTCTACTAAAAATACAAAAATTAGCTGGGCGTGGTAACACACGCCTGTAATCCCAGCTACTCGGGAGGCTGAGACAGGAGAATTGCTTGAACCTGGGAGGCAGAGGTTGCCGTGAGCCGAGATCTCGCCACTGCACTCCAGTCTGCTGCCTGGCGACAGAGTGAGCCTCTGTCTCAAAAAAAAAAAAAAAAAAAAAGAGTCTAAATACCATTTTTGCAAAGAAAAACGAAGAAACAATGAAGTTAAACTTTCTTACCTAGTAGCACTCATAGCAAAGACAATCACTTCAATAGTTTCAGTTTAGAAGTAAGCACAAAAGTAACTCAAATATCTGGAGTCTTGCCTTTTTCCTTTTTTTTTTTTATTTGAAATAAAGTCATCATGTAAAGATAACAAAAGAATCTATTGGAAAATTGGTGATTCTGTAAATATCTAACACCTCCTAACTAATAACTTGAAAGTGCTTCCTTTTGAATATCATAACATAAATGTATAACACTTTTCTGTTAGCCTAATAGAATAGAGGCATTTCTAATTTAAAATGTAAGGTTGACAATTCGCAAGAAATACTCATTAAGTCTCATGCTATCTCTTGTTGTCAGTGTGGTAAAACTTTTCCCTTTGGACATGCATAAGATCACCAAGGGACCCTTGAGTAGAAGAAAATGCGGTTTTAGTATACGAACACTTAACCATATAATGCCCTCCCTAATCAGTGTAGCTGCGGGGTTTTCCCCACACCTTCTCCACATGTAAGTTATTTGGCAAACTCCCTGCTAACTGAATTGATAGCTAAACAAGATTCAGACCTTGAAATCTAGAAAAGCCAGACACTATTTTAGCATACACACTGCACAGGACTAAAAGTATCTCAAGCTGTTATATTTGCATTACCATGAAATTGAATAAAGGAAGATCAAGATCTAGATATAGGAGTATGTTTAAATATTATCCCTTAAGTTATTTGCTTAGTTTCTAAGGCGTGTTACTCTCCCTCTGTTTTATATGTAGTTGTGGGAGGTCTAAATGCATAGACAACAGGGAGCGCTTTGTGAAGCTCAGCTCTGTGGTGTCAGCAATGAGGGAGTGTTCGGGGACTCTGGGCCCTGACTTGGTAGGCAGAGCTGGAGTGCAGTCAGGACTGGCTTATTTTGCATCAGGCCATTTCTCGGCCTCGCTATTGGCCTACGGAAAAACTTTCTGCTGCCGTGAGAGAAGCCTATGCCTTGTTGGCTGGGCAGTACCTGGTATCAAGGATCTTCCATTAACCATCCAACTTGGTCATCATCACACCACTTTTACTATCTGACACGGCAGGAAGCTATGAACACCTCTGCAGACTCCTAAAGGAAACAAATAAGATTATAAGATTGCAAAGGATTTGGTTTTATAGATCTCAAGTCTATCCAAAACCTGCTAAAGGCCATAGTGTTTGCAAACATCCAGGGAAAACGAGAGAAAAAGAGCAAATTACCTTCCCTTTAGAAGAAGAGGGAAAACATTTGCTGGGTTGCAAAGAAAATTAAGAAAGTAGCCAAAACTCTTGGAAGCTGGCACTTTTTGACATAGAGAATTTCCAAATACCAAGTGTTACTGATGGCAAGATTAATTTCTTCTTGCACCCCTGTGCATACTTGATGTGAAGTATTCCCAGGGTAAGGCCTGAGGCACTCAGAAGCTAAAGCTCTCCAAATTTAATATATCCCGCCTCCCCTCTCCCAACTCTCTCTATTGAAAAGGAAAAAAAAAATGCAAGTTTCTTTCATCTATTACCATACAGAAGACGAAATTTTGTTATTTGAAGCAGCTGTGTCTTTCCCTTTAACTCAATAGAAATCGTATGCCATGCAGTGCATGCCAGGTGGAGACAAATTCATCTCTTAGCATGAATGTCTTTCATCACATAACCCAAAGGAGTGCTGACCTGGGTCCAAGGAAAAAGTAAATCTTCTTCTAGTCAAGTGAGGACACCCACAGAGTCTCCAACATAGTATTTAAACTCTCCCCCAAGTTCTGAGTGCCCTCTCTTTCTAGCCAGCTTTTAGCAGTCAGCTTCCAACACTGAGGATTTCTCCTGTCCCACCTGTCTGTTTCTGGGAGGAGCTGGGAAGGAGAGCAGCCCTGCAGTCCTGTGTGTGCTGAAAACATTCAAAGGTGACCTGGTACAGCCCCTCCTCCTTCCTTCTTCCCCTGACTCCTCCTCCGCTCTTCCTCCCACAGACGGCTCCAGAACTGCAGAACAATTGATTACAATATTGCTGTTACCACACAGCAAATATTTCAGATAGTTTTTAGTTATGAATAAAAAAGATGCTGGTTTATGAGGTATCAAAATTCAAATTTTTGCATCATCTTAAATTATGGAAAGTATTTCCTAAGCAATAATGTACAGTGGCGACACCCAGACTATAGAATCAGCCTGAGTCCAAATTTTCCCCTCATTGTAAGATGCCTTGAGAAATTCAGGAAACCTTCCATAGCCTCAACTTCCTCATGAGTAAAATAATCATTCGAGAATTAAATAAGATAACCTATATAAAGATCTTATTATCTTCCTGGCACATAATAATTGTTTAATAAATGTTCAATGTTTTCATTAAATTCTAAACCTATAATACCTCTTTACCAGTGATATCATATTTAAAGGGTACAAAAATTATTAATAAAAGCAAAATCCTCAATATGTTTTGGAAAATTCAGATTGAAATAAAAGAAATTAAACCCCCAAATAAAACAAGTGTGTAAACAACATATGTCACAGTCAACACTTTCCTAGGAAAAGACTATACTTTGTAGTAAACATGAAACTAGGAACTTAGCAGAGTTAATAAGGTCAGACTTCAGGTCATAATATCTACAGCCTTGGCATTGCCATTTGAGCATTGTAAACTCACTGGCCTTCTCACAAACTGAGTTGTTCCTACATATGACACAGTGTTGAACATGTATATTGGTCACCAGAAAAAGAGAAACTAAAAAGTATGACTTTTGACCCTTTTATAGGTTGAACTGTGTCCTCCAAATAGATATGTTTAGAGCCTAATCCCCAGTACCTTAGAATGTGACCTTGCCTGCTAATAGGGTCCTTAAAGGTAATCAAATTAAAATGAGGTCATTAGGATTGGGCCTTAATCTAGTGTGACTTGTGTACTTAACACAAAAGGGAAATCTGGACACAGAGAGAAACACACGCAGAGAGGACATCATGTCAGCATGAACGCAGAGATTGGGGTGATGCACTTAAAGGCCAAGGAAGACCAAAGATTGCCAGCAAACCACCAGAAGCCAAGAGAGAGGCATGGAGCAGACCCTCCCTCAGAGCCCTCAGAAGGTGCCAATCCTGCTGACACCTTGATCTTGGACTTCCAGCCTCCAGAATTGCAAGACGATAAAGATCTGTTTAAGCCAATCAGTGCATGGTCCTTTGTTATGGCAGCCCTAGTAACTAATGCACTCCTTTAAAATTCTACTTGTTTTCTTAACTATTCCAGCTGCTACAGTGGGCAGCAGCCTCCACTTCTCTGCTTGCTATTGTGTTGATTGCTATTTTATGTCCTCTTAGATGCCCTTTCGCTTTTCTGTTGTTGTTGTTGTCCCATTTTTTATTTTTATTTTTTTCCACATTGTTGAGTCTTTAGAATGATTGGCATGTCTTATTTTGAGTCTTATTAGTTAAGGCTGAGAATCAACTCAGTCTGGAAACCAAGTATTGGGCCTGGTTTAAAGTAACACAGTTCCATGCAACCACAAGGGCTGCAAAGGCACCAGGAACTAACGGATTGGTTCAACCCTAAATGTCTTCAGAATCTCAGACTTTCACATTGATCATGAATCCTGCTGCTATCATGATTACCTATCTGGCCTTTTCTCCAGTGCGTGGATGAGTATTATAGAAGAGGTTTGCCATGCTTTTCAGCTCTCTGGCATCCAACAACTCACTACAATGAGCACCCAAATTTTCCTTTGAGGGAAGTCCTATACTATAATATCTCTTTTGAGACGTCCTCCAATCCTGACTGCCTCCTCCCAGGAAAGAAGGGACACAAATCCTACCTGGCTTTTTAGTATAGCCAGGGAGTGGCACAAAAGTAAAACCCAGCCCATCAGCTCTCCTTCCTGGAAATTTGAATCCTGAACAAGGAAAACATATTTTTGGATTTCAGAGTCAGCCCAGCAGCAACACAAAGACCAGATGGCTTCTACATCATCATTTCTGATGCCAAGTCTCTGCAGCTGCCTGGCAACTGCCACTTTTCCAAGACATGTGCTTCAGTCTCTTGTTAATACTTGAGCCCCTGGTATGCTTCCACGATATTCTGACTTCTCTCCCTGCTTCCCCCCCCGCCCTCATTCTTCCTCTTTCTCTCTGTTTTTCTTTCTTTTTCTTTCTTTTCTTTCTTTCCTTCTTTCTTGATTTCTGTCTTTCTTTCTCAATTTCTCTTTCTCTCTCTCTCTTTACTTGTCTTAGGATGTTCGGAGTTGGTTTCTGCAGCTTGCAACCAAGTAATCTGAAAGATTCAAGAACTACTGAAGACAAGCTTCACCTCCTATGAGCAGGGGAATATTAGGAAAATCTCTTGGCCACTTTGAGTTTGTTTGCCCAGGCAGAATGTAAGACTGATATCTGCCTTCTTTACCTCTGAGACTTGTGCAATCAGTGATAAAGCTCTTTGTTACTGTTAAGCATGATGCAAATGCAATGGGATAATGAAGATAGTAAAGATGGTGATGATAGCGCCATTAGAGTCTCATAAGAATAATATGCAGGGAAAAGATACAGAGGTGAAATGAAAGGTGAAATACTTAATTTGCTTTTTAAAATCACAGAATAGAAGTTAGGTGTGTTGGCTTATGCCTGTCATCTTAACATTTTGGGAGATGCAGGAGAGCAAGATCTCTTGACCGCCAGGAGTTTGAGGCCAGCCTGGACAACATGGTGAAACCCTGCCTCTACTAAAAAAAATACAAAAAATTAGCCAGCCACCATGTGCCTGTAATCCAAGCTTCCCAGGAGGCTGAGGTGGGAGAATAACCCGAGCCCAGGAAGTCAAGGAAGTCAGGTGAGCCATGACTGCACCACTGCACTGCAGCCTGGGCAATGGGAGTGAGACCCTGTCTCAAAAATAAATAAATAAATAAATAAATAAATAAATAACATAATTTATTTTTTCCTGAGTATTGGAATAAAATAATTGAAAAAATATATTCTAATGCACAAAGAAAGAGAAGAATTCCTTTAAAATGTATTCAGTACTGTATAAATAACACTCCTCTTGGTTTCCTTGTTTTGTAAGTGTGGATTTCTTCATTTCAGGTTTTCTTTTTTTTTGAGATGGAGTCTCGCTCTGTCACCAGGCTGGAGTACAATGGCACGATCTCGGCTCACTGCAACCTTTGCCTTCTGGGTTCAAGCAACTCCCCTGCCTCAGCCTCCCGAGTAGCTGCGACTGCAGGCACGCACCACCACACCTGGCTAATTCTTTTTGTATTTTAGTAGACATGGGTTTTCACCATGTTGGTCAGGCTGGTCTGAACTCCGGATCTCATAATCCGCCCCCCTTGGCCTCCCAAAGTGCTGGGATCACAGATGCAAGCCACCACGCCCAGCCCATTTCAGGTTTTCTTAAAGAAAATTCTACCTATATATGTTATAACTAAACTTGTGAGCCCACTGATACCAGATTGTACAACAATATTCCCAAAATACAATGTCTGTAATATCTTTTGTTCATACCTTAATGTTTTTAGCTGTTTTTCCTAAATATTTTTATTGAATTATACACTCAGAAAAGCATACAGATCATAAAAAGCAGATTTCATTGGATTAACACAAAGGAAACAAACACATCCATACAAACACCAACTAAGTGAAGAAATTAAACATCACTAGGAAACACCAGGCTGAGTGTGGTTGCTCATGCCTATAATCCCAGCACTTTAGGAGGTAGAGGTGGACAGATCACTTGAGCCCAGAAGTTCAAAACCAGCCTGGGCAACATGGCAAAGCCCCACCTCTACAAAAAAATATATAAACATTAGCTGGGCCTGGTGGTACACACCTGTAGTTCCAGCTGTTCAGGAGGCTGAGGCGGAAGAATCATCTGGGCCTGGGCGTTCAAGGCTGCAGTGATTTGTGATTGTGCCACTGCAATGCAACCTTGGAGAAAGAGCAAGACCCTGTCTCAAAACAAAAAACAATAAACAAAATACCCCAAAAGTAGGAAACACCAGAAAACAATGTCATGTCCCTCCCAAGCCATATCCCATCTTCAAAAAGTATGAACTGCCCTAAATTTTAACACCACAGAATTCTTTTTTTGGTTTTTGAATTTTATATAAATGGAATTATAAACCATGTAATATTCTGTATATGAGTTATATGACTTAACATTATGTTTTAGAGATTCATCCAGATTGTTGAGTATAGAGGTGTCTTCCTCATTGTGTGTTATTCCATTGTATAAATACACCACAATTTGTTCATTCATTCAATTCTTTACAGTTTGAAATGTTTCCAGTTAGAGGCTGTTACAAATGATACTGCCCTGAACATTCTTGAATGTCTGTTAGAATGCATATAATTTTCTGTTGGGTGTTTGCCTAGGAATGTAATTGCCAGGTCATAGAGTATGAACTTGTTCAAATTTTATAGAAGCAGAACAGTTTTCCCAAAGATACTGTGAATCACAAACAGTGGTTTACATCCTTATCAACACATGGCATTATTAGTCATTTTAAAATTCTTGCTATTCTGATGAGATTTACTGTTGTCTCTTTATAGGTACACTTTGCATTCCCTTGATTTTAGTCACACCCAAAAATAAAAATCATACCATTGTTCATTATTTAGACTCAAGAATATATAAAGAGATGAACTGCACCAAAAGAAGCTCATAACATTTCAACACTCTGCTCAAAATGAAAACATACATTTGAAACATCATGTGCATAGGAGACTAAGTGTGTAACTGAGGAGTTCTTCAAATAGACCCTATATGTAATTTAATGTTTGTGAAAAGATAAATTATAAAAAATAAAAAATATGCTAATTTGAAGCTTATATATATACTTAAAATTCAATAGTAACCACAATAATTGTTCAGAGTCTAGACCAATGAAAGATTTTTTTCACAGGGAAGGATATTTTATCACTAACATGGTTTAAATTGCCTGCATGTGGTAATCAAAAGCAAGACCACCTTGCCTATTTTATTATTGTTTTTAAATTCTCTACAGAAAAAAACACCCTTTGATTGCCTATACCCACAATAGATCACTCTCACTGCCCTATCTTTGGTTGCCACTAATGGGATTTTATGTCTATTTAGGGATGAAAATATGTTAAAAGTTTAAGATTTGCCATTGTTTCATCTTCGTGTTAATGTAGACCGATTAGTATTAATTGTTTCTATTAATATTTACTAAACGAAGCATTAAGTTGTAAATCATGCTCTCTGTGTGTTAGTTCATCTTTCCTTAAAATGTATTTGCTAAGTTTAGCCACAGTTTATTCAACTCTGTATTTCTTCTACTGTAATAGTCATCACTGTTCTAATTGTTCAGCATCTGTTTTGTTCACTTCTGTAACCTCAGTGCTTAATGCAATGACTGGCAAATGTTAAGTGCTCAGTAAATATTTGGTGGATGCATGATCTCCTAAGGCAAGGAAGTGAGGCCTTTGTTTTGCTTGGTATTTATATTCTCCCACTGAATGACTGTGGTCCCTTAGAAGAATATGATTAGGGTAAATGAAAAGGGAACTATTAAAGCTTGGCTCTCTTATATCTGCAGCCAACTGGTTTTTGACAAAGTTGAAAAAACATACACTGGGGAAAGGACATCTTTTTCAATAAATGGTGCTGAGAAAATTGGACTGCCATATGCCAAAGAATAAAACTGGACTCCTATCTCTCATCATATACAAAAATCAACTCAAGATGGATGAAAGACTTGAATGTAAAACCTGAAACTATTAAATACTAAAAGAAAACTTAGGGGAAATTCTTCTGGATGTTGTTCTAGGAAATAATTCATGACTAAAACCTTAAAAATACAAGCAACAAAAACAAAAATAACAAATGGTGCTTAATTAAAACTAAAAAGCTTCTGTACAGTAAAGGTAATAATCAACAGAGTGAATAGACAACCTATAGAATGGGAGAAAGTGTTTGCAAAGTATGTAACCAACCGGGGACTAATATCCAGAATTTACAAGGAACTCAAATAACTCAGCAAATACAACAAAAACAAATCACCTCATTAAAAAGTAGGCAAGGGATTTGAACAGACATTTTTCAGAGGAAGACATACAAAAGGCTAGCATGCATATGAAAGAAATGTCCAAAATCACATCAGAGAAATGCAAATTAAAACCACGATGAGATGTCATCTTATATCAGAATGTCTATTACTAAAAAGTCAAAAGACAACATGTTTGCACGGATATGGAGAACAGGGAATGCTGATATACTATTAGTGGGAATGTAATTTAGTACAACCCTTAGAGAAAACAGTGTAGAGATTTCTCAAAGAACTAAAAATGGGACTACCATTTGACTCAGCAATGCCACTATTGGGTATCTACCCAATGGAAAACAGATTATTATATCAAAAAAATACCTGCACTCATATGTTTATCACAGCACTATTCACAATAGCAAAGATATGAAATCAACCTAAATGTTCATCAATGGATGATTGAAGAAAGAAAATACTACCGTATTTATATATACACAATGAAATGCTATTTAGCCATTAAAAAGAATGAAATCATCTTTTTCAGCAACATGGATGGAACTGGAGGCCATTACTTCAAATGAAACAACTTAGAAACAGAAAGCCAATACCACATGTTCTCACTTATAAGTGGGAGCTAAATAATGTGTACACACGGACATTGAATGTGGAATGACAAAAACTGGATCCTAAGAAGGGTAGGAGAGTGAAAGAAGGGTGGGTGATAAGAAATTACTTCATGGGTACAATATACCTTATTCAGGTGACAGACACACTAAAAGCCCAGACTTCTCCACTGTACAACCTAGCCATGTAACAAAATTGCACTCATATCCCTTAAATTTGTACAAATTTTAAAAATGCTTAAACTCGTAAAATGGGAACTCGATGGAACTAGATGGTCTAAGGGAATTCAGGAGCATCATAGGAGTGTATGGGCAGTGGAGAATGGGCATGTCAAGGACGCACTGAAAGACTGGAATTGTACAGTTACCTAAGAGAGGAGGAGTCAGCAACAAGAGCAAATAGATGGCAAGTGCAACAAACTTGGGAGCAAAAGTGCTGTGTAAGTATGGACAATGGTTTCAATCTCACATCTCTCCCACCCCACTTCCAGGTTAGGATCCCTAGATGACTTGGGCAATAATGACCACATCTTTTGTCTTCTCTGAGAAATATTACCATTAATCAGGTGAGGCCTGAGGATGAGTAAAAGTTATCTAGGAAGAGAGACAATAAACAGCTTCTCAGGGAATGACCAGCAGTTGCAAATACCTGGCAATATCTTACACCTCACAGGGTGGCTAGAATGGCTAGGGGATGACTGGTCTACCTCTCTGCCACTATAATAGTCTCACATCCCTGGGGCTCTTTCCAAGTGGTCTACCTCTTCAACAAGATAGACTTTTTAAAAAAAAACAAAAAAAACAGGCTGACTTCCAAGACAGTGATTTGTTAGGTCTCCTAAGACTAGACCATAATTGGCAGAGTCACTTCTGCCACATTCTGTTGATTAATGAAAGTAACAAAGCCATCATAGATATAAGGGGAAGATAACTAGTTTTCACCTCTTGATGAGAGGACCAGCATCTGCCTATAAGGATGACTGGAATTGAATATGACTTTATAAAACAGTATTTTTCCTTGACATTTGGGGATGGAATCATCCCAGATAAACCACATCTCTCCTTTTTTTAAATTGTATTATGTTTTGAACTAGCTTACTTAAAAATTACATTTCTTTTATTAAATGAAAAAAAAAAAACAAAATAAAAAAAGAAATATCTGCCAAGGATATCTGCTTTTTAAGTTTCTCCAACTAATTAAAAATACACTTAAATCTCATCTATTTCATTTGATCCATAAAACAATCAGAAGTTAAAAAATGGGCCAGGCATGGTGACTCATGCTTGTAATCTCAGCACTTTGGGAGGTCAAGGCGGGCAGATCATTTTAGGTCAGGAGTTTGAGACCAGCCTGACCAACATGGTTAAACCCCATCTCTACTAAAATACAAAACTTATCCAGATGTGGTGGCAGGCAGCTACCTGTAATCTCAGATACTCAGGAGGCCGAGGCAGGAGAATCACTTGAATCCAGAAGATGGAGGTTGCAGTAAGCCGAGATCATACCACTGCACTCCAGCCTGGGCAGCAGAGCAAGACTCCCTGTCAGAATAAAAGGAAAAAGAAAAAAAAAGACGTGAAAAAATACCTATGCCGGTTAGAATATTTATTTCACTGGCAAAATCATTCAGAGGACCAAGTTCTAAACAAGTTCTGTGTATACTAACAAAGAAATTTTGTCTAAAATGAAGTCATGGTTCATTAGGCGAATCATTTTTATTCCATTTTGTATGAGACACAGTTCAGTTGTAGAGCCCAGAAACCACTCCAAGTACTTAGGAAGACAGGGATTCAGTACAGTGAATTAAGTGAATACAAACACACTGGAAAAGTTGAAGAGCAAGAACAAGGGAAGTAACTTCTCCTTTTCTTCCTTAGGGCATTTAGAAAACTTGTAATTTCTTTGCCTCTTTGAAACGTATTTGACTCTTCTTAAAAGCTAAATTTTATCATCCAAGAACAAATTCTCTTGTGAATTTTATAATCCAAGAACAAATTCTCAAGGACCTGGAAATCGTCTCTGAAATGTAATCATCAAGGAAGACAGTGCCTCTATCTCTCAGTCTGTAGGAGAGTAGGAGCCTATCTTCAGCTGGCATTTGGCTCCAAGTTGCAAACCGAGATGTCATAAAGATGTAAAAAAAAGAAATGCATATTTTTCCTTTCAATAAAGGCAATGAGCAAACACAGGTGGCTACTCCAATGCCCAGGTGGATTGATGATCAACTCTGTGTGATAAATGTTGCTGGCAAGTCTTTCTACTTGAGCACTAGTTATTGTTTATCTTGAAAACATGTCTGGAATAGGTTGTATCTGTTTGGTGATATGAAAGGATGAGACATCTTTCTGTCTTTGCAATTTCTTTAGCAGTTTTCCTGTAATGCACATAGCATTCTGCTTTATGCTTATTCAATAATAAAACCATTTTCTGCCGGGTGCAGTGGCCCACACCTGTAATCCCAGCACTTTGGTCGGCCGAGGGGGGCAGATCATGAGGTTAGGAGTTCAAGACCAGACTGGCCAACATGGTGAAACCCTGTCTCCACTAAAAAAATACAAAATTTAGCTGGGCATGGTAGCTCATGCCTGTAATCTCAGCTACTTGGGAGGCTGAGGTAGGAGAATTGCTTGAACTGGGACCAGGGAGGCGGAGGTTGCAGTGAGCCGATATCATGCCACTGCACTCCAGCCTGGGCTACAGAGGGAGACTCCATCTCGAAAAACTAAAAAATAAATAAATAAATATTTTAAAAAATAAAATAAAACCGTTTTCTTTCTCTTCCACCTTTGAGGAGAGGTTTTCTGGGTTAGCAAGAGATTTTGTTTTTAATTATATTTTCTCAACACTTGCATGTCACTGCCTCTATATCTCTGTCCTCCCTTATTTTTTTTTCGCTAATTCAAGTCTTGCATGAGTGCATCTGATAGGCAAAACCTAAATCACATCCAGAACTCTAATTTGGGGTGAGCCCGGGAAACAGAGGTTTTGATTTCCCAGTCCCTACAATATATGTTTCGTCCAAAAGAATGAAGTTCTAAATTTCTAGGCAAGTACTGATATAAGGCATTATAAAAATTACGCAGTCTGCATGAGCTTCAGTCTCTCCCTTAAATGCTGGAGGAAGTCCAGTATCTGAATTTTTCCAACCAAAAGTTGTAAATAATACCTGCCTCAGCTCATACCTTAGTCAGTTGTTAGTGATAATTAACTGCCAGTTTTGGGCATCTTCCATGTAACAGACCCTGAGCTAATCACTATATTTTACTATCACAATAATCTTCAAGTTGGGTATAGTTATGTGGGGTTTATTCATGAAGAAACTGAGGTTCGGAGAGAGATCCAAGATGGCCGATTAACAACAGCTCAGGATTGTAGCTCCCAGTGAAAGCGCAGAGAGTGAGTGGACGCCGCACTTTCAGACGAATTTTTGTTGCCCACAGACCGGGAGATTCCCAGCAGAGGAGCCACACGGGTCGCCAGTGCGACTTTTTTGGCCAGCGCAGCTCTTTTGCCGGTGCCCCGGCACGGCACTTCTCGGCGCGGAGTATACG
>CAUYLG010022305.1:0-29785 GCA_963573385.1 Cacajao melanocephalus
TGAAATGCATGTCCACACCTGCTCCAGGCAGCTGCAGTGCTGGTGGGAGGGTGTGCAGGAGCCGCAGCAGCACATACTCAAAACCAGCCAAGTACAGACCGTCTGAGCCAGACTCACCTGAGCATTCTGGCCTCAGGTTAACAGAGTGTAGGTGTGGCTGCTTCCTCCTCAATGAAGAGCAGGCTCTAAAGGATGAATGCCATGAGGAGCAGGTGACTAGGCCAAGGGAATAGACACTTTCTGCTTATTCCTTCTCCTCCCACTTTCTTTTCTTCTTTTTTTTTTTTTGAAACAGGGTCTCAGTCTGTCACTCAGGCTGGAGTGCAGTGGTGCAATCTCGCCTCGCTGCAGTCTCAGACTCCTGGGCTCAAGCAACACCCCCACCTCAGCCTCCCTGGTAGCTGGGACCACAGGCACGTACCACCATATTTAGCTAATTTTGTATTTTTTGTAGAGATGAGGTCTCGCTATGTTGCTCGGGCTGATCTTGAACTCCTAGGCTCAAGTGATCTGCCTGCCTCAGCTTCCTGAAATGCTGTGATTACAGGTGTGAGCCACTGTGCCTGGCAATTCCACCACTTTCTTCTTTTATTTATTGCCTGTCATCCACGCTCCTATTCCTCCCAACTCCCTGACATAGGCATTTTTCAAATGTGTTTAACTTACATCCTTTTGTGTGCATTTCTGTAAGGTGTATATTTAGTGTGAATGTGCATATATTTGTAATTTGTGAGTAGTATTGTTATATGGTTCATTCTTTTCCACTCAGTGCTATGTGTTGAAGATCATCGTGTTGCTCTGTGTACATCTAACTCACTGGTCTAAAGGTTAAGAGGTCCTCTTTGGAATGCACCTGTCACTGTTTTCCTGTGTAGTCCCCTGGTGATGGACATGCAACATGCCTTCAACTTCCCACTGTTGCAAACCACACCATAATCAACATTTTCCCACATGACCCTTTATGGACCTGTGTGAGGTTTTCTTTGGAGGGCCCATGGGGATAGTGAATTTGACTATGTACTGCCACATTCATCTCTGGAATGGCTGCCAAAGTCCCCACTCTCAATGCATGAGGATCCCTATGTCCCTATATCCTCACTAAAGGAGTTGGCATGATTGAGCTTTTTAAAATTTTGTCTGTCTGTGAGATCTAAAGTGAAATCTCATTGTAGTTTTATTTTAGACTTTTCTGTTAATACATCTGAACATATTTTATTATGCCTGTTAGCTTTTTGGGTTTTCCACTTCAGGAAATTGCTTGTTCATATCCTCTGTAGACCTGTTTGCAACTGGAGGCCCTGTTACTGTTTTTCCTCTCTATACGGGCTCCACTGATAATCCTAATCCTGTGGGAAAGCTGGACCCTACTCAGGGTTTTTACACAGCATACCAGGCTCTGTAGTGCCTTTCCACGTGAATTTTAGGATCAGTTTATCAATTTCTTCAAAAAGACTGCTGAGATTTTAATAGGAATTACATTTAAACTATAGACCAATTTGGGGAGAACTGACATTATAACAATACTAAGTTTTCCAGTGCACAAATGTTTTTCATTAATTTTACTCCTCTTTCTCTCAGCAATATAAGCGTACAGGTCTTCCACATCTTTTGTCAGATTTATTCCTAAGTCACATTTTCAGACATTATTGTAAATGGTATTTTAAAATTTTCTGTATCCAACTGTTCATTGCTAGTATGTAGATATACAACTAATTGTTGTACATTGATCTTATAACCTGCAACTTGCTGAACTCACTTATTAGTTCCAGTAGGGTTTTATTTTTGGTGGACACAGTCGGATTTTCTACATAGCTGATCACATTGTCTGTAAATACAGTTTTACTTCTTCCTTTCCAATTTGGATGCCTTTTGCTTCTTTTTCTTGCCTGACTGCACTGCCTAGAACCTTCAGTATAATGTTGAATAGAAGTGGTGAGAGTGGACATCTCTGTTCTGTTTCTGATCTTGGGGGGAAAGCACTCAGTTTTCACCACTAAATATAATGTTAGCTGTGGGTTATTTTGCAGATGCTCTATATCAGATTGAAGAAGTTCCTTTCTATTTCTAGTTTGCCAAGAGGTGGTTGTTCTTTAAAATCAGGAATAGATGTTAGATGTTGTCAAATGCTTTTTCTGCATTTACTGCAATAATCATATGGGTTTTCTTTTTTTGGTTTGTTAATATATTGAATTGCATGATTGATTTTTTTTAATTGTACTTTAGGTTCTGGGGTACACGTGCAGATCATGCAGGATTGCTGCATAGGGACATACATGGCAAGGTGGTTTGTTGCCTCCATCACCCTGTTACCTATATCTGACACTTCTTCCCATGTTATCCCTCCCTAACCTCCCCACCCCCCACTGCCCCTCCCCTAGCCCCCTCTCCCAACAGACCCCAGTGTGTGATGCTCCCCTCCCTGTGTCCACGTGTTCTCATTGTTCAACACCCGCCTATGGGCATGACTGATTTTTTAATGTCAAGCCAATTCTGCATTCCTGGTCAAATTCCATTCCATTTTGTTATGCTACATTATCCTTTTAAAATACATTATTGGATTTGATTTGATAAAGCTTTGTTTAGAAATTTTGTATCTCTTGAATTTTCCATTTTAATACTAATGGCTCCTCAAATTTGCCTCCCCACCACGCACCTGTTTTCCGTATGACCCACTCCGCCTGCTCATATCCTCTGGACTGTGTCTGGGATGGTTACTGAGGCTGAGACTTTCCCCAAACCTAGGGAGGGCCAAAGAAAATTTAGAACAAAGACTTGAAAGCATTTTTTATGTGGTCAATCCTACCTCTGAGAATGTCAATCAACTCCTGGCAGCAGTCTTGCCCCTTTATAAAGGTGCGTCCCCAACCTGAAGAGCTATCTTCAAAGCCTCTCAGTACCTGACAGGTTAGCTCCTAAGAGAAAAGCATTATTAACTGCTTAGGAAATCCCCTGACCCTAGATTATCCCCTCTGTCACTGCTCCCCCATATGGTACTGCTCTGCTCCAAAATGGAAATATCCAATTCTTCCCACTGAAGAATTCTATCCTATTCTGACTGCCTACTTGATAGCCCACACTCTAAGGGCCCAAATAACCCCTTCAAATTCCTGACCTTGTGTTTTTTTGTGGATGGCTTTTGTTTCCAAGATATTAGAGGAACACGCAGGGCAGGATATACTCTTTTCCCCATTGCACCATAGAAGCTCTTCTTCCTTCAATCCCCTCATTGCAAAAGTAACAATGGTAGTAATAGGAAACACATAAACAGTGCTTACTACATGCTGTGCATTATTCTAAATATTTTATGTAGGCTAACTCATTTAATACCCTCAATAATCCTATGAAGTGCATATTACCACTATCCCCATTTTTGTTTTATTTATTTTTTAAGGGGGCTTTATGGCAAAACCCAGAAAGCCTGCTAGACGAATTCTAAAAGAGCTATAACACCACTATCCCCATTTTTACAAAAGAAACTACAGAAGATTGAGGTCAAGTGACTTGACCAGCTCTGGGATTTGAATCCAGGCAGTCTGGCTCAAGTCTACTGCACTATCATACTCGCAAGTGACAGAATTGTGGCACCGACCCGTGTTTGCACACAGTAGAGGGGCCCCCTGGCCCACCATTCATACAAATTCTAAGGCTTTAGAATATGTCATGCATGTGTTATCTCTGTTGCCTTTGGCCAAACCTGGTGTCAGTGAGTTTTTCACTGCTGCTGACAACCAAATATATATGTTTGGAAACAAAAATTATGTAGGGATGGGCGCGGTGGCTCATGCCTGTAATCCCAGCACTTTGGGAGGCCAAGGGGTGTGGATCATTTGAGGCCAGGAGTTTGAGACCAGCCTGACTGACATGGTAAAACCCTGTCTCTACTAAAAATACAAAAATTAGCTGGGTGTGATGGCAGGCGCCTGTAGTCCCAGCTACATGGAGGGTGAGGCAGAACAATCACTTAAACCCAGGAGGTGGAGGTTGAAGTGAGCTCAGATTCTGCCACTGCACTCCAGCCTGGGTGATAGAGTGAGCCTCTTAAAAAAAAATGTAGGGAAAAGAACACTTTAAAAAAAGACATTATTATTTAATGTCACCAGAGCCACAAGAAGAAAAGAAGAAAACAATGCATTCATGAAGCAAGATTAGGAAGCTATAAAAAGGAACATTTGCAAGACAACACCAACTAAAGAGATCTTAGAGTCATGCAATAATCAAAGGACCTTCAAAGCAGCCAGAGAAAAATAATGCGTACAAAAAAACAATTAGAGTAACAGTAGACTTTGCAACAGTAATCATGGAAACCAGACAAGAGTGTCATAATGTCCTCTTAGTGTCAGTGTTTAATATCCTTCTAAAAAGGTACTTTAGAACTGGGTACCTATCAAACCTATCTTAAGAAGAATAAAAGGAAAAAAAGGCATTTATAGATAAACACAGACTAAGACTTTCCAATTAAGTGATCTACACTAAAAGATCTTCTAAAGTTCTGTATGTATTTCAAGAAGAAGAAAAACCACACAAAAAAACAACAGTTGAGGTAAAAGAAGAAAGGTGGGCCAATAAAAGGTAAATGAGTATTTAAATCTAAGCAAAGAATGTCTGCATAAAATAACGATGTTGTTAGTGTAGTCCTTAATAAGGGGGGACAAAAACAGTAGACATAACAACATGTAAATTGGGAGACATTAAAGATTTATAAAGTCTGTGAATTGTTTGGGTGGGGAGTAGGTTTAACTTTGGAATTTAGGTTAAATATATATGGTAAGCTTTCAAGGCCAATTGCTAAAAAAAAATCTTTGCTTTTTCTTTTGTCTTTTTTTTTTTTTTTTGAGACAGATTCTTGCTCTGTCACCAGGCTGGACTGCAGGCAGTGGCACGATCTCAGCTCACTGCAACCTCCGTCTCCTGGGTTCAAGTGATTCTCCTGCCTCAGCCTCCCGAGTAGCTGGGACTACAGGCGTGTGCCACCACGCCCAGCTAATTTTTGTATTTTTAGTAGAGATGGGGTTTCACCATCTTGGTCACGATGGTCTTGATCTCTTGACCTCATGATCCGCCTGACTTGCCCTCCCAAAGTGCTGGGATTACAGGCGTGAGCCACCATGCCTGGCCTAAAAAAAAAAATCTTTGGAGAGACTAACAAAACAAAACAAAACAAAACAGAAAAGCCACAAATAACATGAACAACATAAAAGATACAGCAAAAATTTTAAAAGAAGAGAATATAATTAATTTGAAAACTTGGATGAATTGGACCAATTCCTAGAAAACTCATGTATTTATTGGATGAGATCACTATAACCTTAACCAGACAAATACAGATGGCTAAAGATGCAAAAATCCTAAGCAATTTATTAGCAAATCACATCCAGAATGAATAAAATAAGGTTTAATACAACATAAAAATGTCGAGTTTAATCCCAGAAATGCAAGAGCAGTTTAACATTAGAAAATTCCCCTAAGGGCTGGGTGCGGTGGCTCACACCTGTAATCCCAGCATTTTGGGAGGCCGAGGCGGGAGCATCACGAGGTCAAGAGATCGAGACCAACCTGGACAACATGGTGAAACCCTGTCTCTACTAAAAATACAAAAATTAGCTGGACGTGGTGGCACATGCCTGTAGTCCCAGCTACTTGGGAGGCTGAGGCAGGAGAATCACTTGAACCCAGGAGGCAGAGGTTGCAGTAAGCTGAGATCATGCCACTGCACTCCAGCCTGGTGACAGAGCAAGACTGTTCCCCCTCCCAAAAAAAAAGTTCCCCTAAGAAGGTGATTCTATGACTCTGAGGGGGCAGGTTGGTCCTCTTTGACAGACTTAGAAAGAAGAGGAGGCTGAGGAAGAGGTAGGTCCCCGGGGGGAGGTGTCTTTCAAGAGGGAAGGCTGGGGAGGGGCCTGGGATCTGTGAAGGCCCCCACCTTGCATATTATACACTACTATAATCATACACAAATGACTCTAAGCTAGGTACATTCATCTCATTTCACAAATGATAAAACTAAGGCTGAACAAGGCCAGGAAATTCAACCAAGGTTACAACACTAGTAAGTAGCTGAGCTGCAATCCAAATCCAGGTTGGTCTGGATCTACAGCTCATGCTCTCACCACTATGCTGTTCTCCCTTTAATAGCAACAGTAGTAGGTGTTCAACAAATGGTGGCCCAGGGCCAGGTACTTTACATATGCTTTAATGCCCACAACAACTGTCCCAGGTGGGCAGCCCCTTTTACTGATGAGGAAACTCATGCTCAAAGAGAACAGGTAACTTGGCTAAGGTCACACAACCAAGATGTGGGGCCTCCCTGCTTTAAAATTGGGCCTGCCAGACTCCACAATACACTTTTCCTGGATTAGTATGGGTGTGAATGCAGCTCAAGGGGAGATGAACCCTGGTATCAAGGACAGGATGAGCAAGTCCTGTCCATTCCCTGAAAAATGAGGGTTTCTACTCCACAGCCAGTATCAGAAGTCAGAAAAACTCCTCTTCACAGTAACTCCACATATGGGGCCAAGGGAGACCTCATAACCACCAGGATAGTGGGAGTAACCCGAACCCCATGGGAGGTCTAGAGGAAGCTAGTCACATAAACTTCAGAAATCTAGGCAAGGAAACCAGGGACATGGGAGGCTGATATGGACAAGCTTGTGGACAGTCATGTCACACCAACTTTCTATTAATTTTATGAATAGTTACCAGATTAGCATGTCAGGGAAGGCCCCAAACTCATGTCTGCATTTTAGTAGTCTCCTAGGATGGGGTCGTGGAAGGACAGGCAAACTGTGAGTGTCATTAGGCAGGCTGGCACACACCAACCTGCTTCTCATTTTTGGGCCTCTGCCCATGCTGTACCCTGTGTGTGATGGTTAATATTGAGTGTCAACTTGATTGAAGGATGCAAAGTCTTGTTCCTGGGTGTGTCTGTGAGGGTGCTGCCAAAGGAGATTAACATTTGAGTCAGTGGACTGGGAGAGGCAGACCCACCCTCAATCTGGGTGGGCACCAACTAATCAGCTGCCAGCACAGCTAGAATAAAGCAGGCAGAAGAACACAGAAGGACCTGACTTGCTAAGCCTTCCAGCCTTCATCTTCTTCCTGTGCTGGATGCTACCTGCCCTTGAACATCAGACTCCAAGTTCTTCAGCTTTTGGACTCTTGGACTTACACCAGTGGTTTGCCAGGGGCTCTCAAGCCTTCAGCCACAGACTGAAGGCTACACTGTTGGCTTCCCTACTTTTGAGGTTTTAGGACTCAGACTGGCTTCCTTGATCCTCAGCTTGCAGACGGCCTATCATAGGACTTCACCTTGTGATCATGTGAGTCAATTCTCCTAATAAACACCCCATTCATATAGACATCTATCCTATTCTGTCCCTTTAGAGAACCCTGACTAATACACCTTGCCTGGATTCCCTCTCCTCCCTTTGTTCATCTAGAAGATTCGAACTCATCTTTTAAGATTTAGTTCATATGCCACCTCTTCGAAGGAATCTTCCTTGGTCCCCTGAGCTGGGTTGTGTATTCCTTAGGGGTTCTCACAATCTATTCTACCCACCAGTGTTACTGCACTGACCACACTGCCCTGAAATTATGGTTCTGTGTCTGGGAACACACCTCATTCATCTCTGTGTCTTCAGTGTATAGCACAAGGCCTGACACATAGTTAGTGGTCAAATTTTGCTCAACTGAACTTATAGCTAGTTGGATGGTTAAACTCAGTGTGCTAATGATTAATAAATTGATGTTGGCTTAGATAGGAAGGTCTCCAGTGGCATGCCACAGGGATCTAATTATACGTGGCACTGTGTATAATTCTGATGGCATTCTGATGAAATTAGTGGGTGACAAAAACAGGAGAGTAGGTTACACATTAGACAACAGAATTAGTATACAGAGCCATGAGCAGGCAGAAACACTGGAGCCAGGCTAGGCCCCAGTAGGGTTAGGGACAAAGTCAGGACTAAAACCCCACACAGCCTGTTGTCACTTTGACAATGAAAAAAACTCTTTTTAAGCTCTAACTTACCCTCCTATGGTGTCTCCCATTATAACACTTACTATGAGCCCAACATCATAACACCTTCCACGCTATCCCCTGCACCGCGCTCCCCCGCACCAAGCACCACAGGTAAAGTATAATGAGAGTCAGCTCTGCTTGGCCAGGGGACCAGGAAACAGTTCCTCACAGTGCAAGAGAAAGGGGGATGATAGCTAGAATTAGAAAGCTCGATGACAGTTGGGGTTTTGTTGTTCACCAGGTTAACAGGCAGCATGACAACACAGCAGTTTGAGAGCTATTTGAATAAGCAGGCCTGCCTTCAGGAGCCCTAGGATGTACAGCCAGTCAGATATGGGGCTTTGCCACAACCCTACCAACTGAGAATTTGCTTCCCAAAAGAACCCAGGAGCTATCCTCACTGCTTCTTCACAGCCCCCACCCTTCTGAAAAATGACATCCAAGTTCCTTAGCATGGCATTAAAGGCCTTCATGCCTAGCCTACTCCTCAAGGCATTTATCTCTATCCTCCACATTAATCAATTAAATCATTCATCCATTCATTCAGTTTATTTCACAAATATTTATTAAGTACTATGCACTGTTCTTTTTTGGCACTGGGGATACAGCAGTGAACAAAACAGAAGTCCCTGCTTTGTGGAGCTTACAGTCTACTGGGGAGAGACAAACACTAACCACAATATATAAAATATACCAGGTAGTGATCAGTGCTTTGTAGAAAAACATATATAAAGTAGGATAAAGAGATAGAAAATGCATGTAATGGAGCAATTTTAGACATGTTGATCAGGAAACACTTCTCTAGGGAGGTGACATTTGAGCACACTGGAAGTACTAGGGCAACTCATCACATTATTTGGGAAGAAGGGTGTTCCAGGCAGTGAGAAGAACAAGTACAAAGGCCCGGAAAATGAAGGGTATCTATATCTAGCACGCTTGGAAACAGCAGGGAGGCCAGTGTGGCTGGAGAAGAGTGAGTGATAGTGAGAGTGATAGGAGACAACATAAGAGAGGTAAAGGGAACCAGATTATGTAGGAACTTTTGAGCCATGGTGAGGGCTTTGGCTTTTGTTGAGGGAGGTGGGAGCCATGGTAGAATTCTGAATAGTGAAAGGATATGATCTGATTTGGATTGTATAAAGAATTTCAGAGAAGAATAGTAATAGGTACTAGAACATTAAGCAAAAGAAAACAAAATACACAATTATTAGCTCCAAGGAAAATAAAAGGGTAAACAACGAGGGATATGTAATCAGAATATACTATGTAGTTTAGATGTGAACAATATTTACAATGTCATCCTCATGCAAACAGTGACTACCAGTTGAACAAAAATTATATAAAATGTTTTAAAGAAGTAATAACAGATGTAATCACAAACAATAAGAGTCTATTAGGGATGACTAGGTAGATTAGCAAGTAAAATATATGAGATTTGTACAAATGAAAAATGTAACTTTTGAAATAAAAAACTCAACGGACAGATTAAAGAGCAGATTAGACATAGCTGAAGAAGGAATCAGCAAGCTGAAAGATATATCTAAAGAAATTATCCAGAATGAAGTGCAGAAAGGCAACGAGACAGAAAATATCAGAGATGTTATGAGATACTGAAGATAGAATGAGGAGGTCCAAAATATGACTAACTGTATTCTGAGAAGGAAAAACTAGAAAAAATGAAAGAAAGGCAGTATTTGAAGAGATAATGGTTGAGAATTTCCCAGAAAATATGAAAAGCATGAAATCTACAGAGCCATGAAGCATGATATTTCCAAAATATAATAAATAAAAAATAAATACATATGGAAACATGTTAGAGTAAAACTGCAGGAACCTCTGCACATTCTACTCCACACACACACACACACACACACACACACACTTACTCACCAAAACAAAAACAAAACCAGCAATTAGTCTGATACTCTACTTCTTAATAGCAACAAAGTAGACTTCTCGAAGCCAAAAAAGAATGAAACCTTATCTTCCAGGTGTTGAGTAAAACTACTTGTAACAAATTATCTTTTAAGAATGAGGATAAAATAAAGACATTTACATATAATAAAGACTGGAAGAATTTAACATCAAGAGACCCGTACTAAAAACAAACAAACAAACAAACAAAAAAACAAAAAACAAAACAAAACAAAACACTTACACACTATCTTCATAATGAAAGAAAATAATCCCAGAGGGATGGTCTGAGATACAAGAATGTATGGATGTAAATCCAAACAAACACCGTCTATATCAAACAATATTGATAATGATGCATAATTGTGAGGTTAAAAAAAGGACCAAACTAACATATTTGAAAACAATAGTATGTGGTCAGGAGAGGAATGACTAGCGTTGAAGGTTTCTAGGCTTCCCGCATTCTTCTAGAAGGGGACTAAAACACTGTTTAACTTTAGACTTTATAAGTTAAATATATATGGAAAATATCAAGAATAACCACAGAAAGAATAGAAAAAAAAATTTCAAAATAGGGAGAAAAAAATTGAATAAGAAAACAAATCTCAAAACTAAAAAAGCAGATGAGAAAAAAGAAAATGAAGCATAGAAAAGGTAGTGGTGGTAAACAGAAATAAAAAAGTATGATGGCAGAAACAAGCCCAAATATATCACAGTAAATGTAAACAGACTAAACTTGCCAATTAAAAGAGATTATCAGATTAGGTTTCTTTAAAGGTCTAGTTATATGTTGTTTCCTAGAGATATAATTAAAGCATAACAGCATGAAAATGCTCAAAAGTAAAAGGATGGAAAATTATATACCACACAAATCCCAACAAGAAAAGCTTGTGTTATTACATTAATATAAAATAGATTTCAAAGAAAAATGCATTATCAGGAATAGAGAGGGTCATTACATATTTATCAGGAAGATATAACAATTCTTAATTTGAATATTCCTAATGAAACACCCTCAATATATAAAGCAAGAAACGAGATAGAATTACAGGGAGAAATTGCCAAATCCAACATCACGGTTGAATATTAACACACCTCTTTCAATTATTGGTAGATCATGACCAAACAAATCAGTATAGATAAGTAAAAGCTGAACAACAGTTGACAAACTTGATAATAGACATATGTAGACCTCTGTATTCAACAATTAGAGAACACACATTCTTATAAATTAGCACATAGGAAGCATTCGAAAATACTGGTCACATACTAAGCCATAAAACAAGTCTAAAAAATTTCAGAGTTGTTATCACACGAACCACTTCTGACCATAATGCAATTACGATAGATTTCAGTAACAAAGAGAAAAATTTTTAAATCCCCAAACATTTGGAAATCCACATTTCTATATAACTTACAGGTCAAAGAAGTAACTTTGATGGAAATGAAGAACTCATAACTGAACAATAATGAAAATACTACATATCTAAACTTGTGGAGAAGCAGTATTTAGATGGAAATTATATCCTTAGATACACAAATTAGAAAATGGGCAAGAATAAAAATTAATGAGCTCAATGTCCAGTTAAAGAAATTAGAAAAAGAACAACAGAATAAACCCAAAAAACGTAGACGGAAGGAGATCAAAAAAGATAAGAGCAGAAATTAAAGAAATAGAAAACAAAGATACAATAGACAGGAGCAACAAAGCCAAAAGTTGGTTCTTTGAAAAGACTAATAAAATAGATAAACCTCTGGTGAGATTGATAAAGAAAAAAAGTGAGAAGGCACAAATAACCAATATCAGTAATGAAAAAGGAGACATCGTTACAGTTTATATACAGCAGAGAATAAAAAGGAAACTTTATGCCAATGAATTTGAAAACTTAGACAAAATAGACCAACTCCTAGAAAACCGTAGCTTATCAAAATCGACTCAAGAAGAAAAGGAAATCCTCAACAGTTCCATAGCTACTAAAGGAATTACAGTAGTAGTTAAAACTCTTCCTGCCAAAACAAACAAACAAAAAATAGCAGGCAGATTCTTCCACTTGTTATGTGGATTACAGGTAGGTGAAGAGATATTGATTCCCTCAGCCCTAGAAGTGTCCGGGTAGGACCTGAGGCAGTGGAGACCCTAGGCAGACCACTTCTCTCTATGCTGACAAATCCCTCTGCAGTTCCTGCAGGTGGTGAGCACAAATAAGTAGCATCCAACTCTGCAGTAAATGCTAAGCAGGGCCAAGAAGGTGCTCTATCACTTGGATGGCCTCTTCAGTAGCCAGCTCCTGTAGTCTTCTGCTCATTGAGGACAAGGGACCTGTGGAGCTGCTGGAGGAGTCTGTGTTCCAGTTTCCAAGAAACACCACGCACAGCCCAAGTTGTGACTGGCTGGGATGGGGCTGGGTGCAGGGAGACCAAGGAGGGGCTTCTAGAGGGTGTAGCTCCAGGCAGAAACCCTGAAACTCTGTCTTCCCGAGTATCAGATACTTTTATCCGTTTGCAGCTGATGAGCCCTTTTAATGGTATCCAAGCTAGCTGCAGGGTGATGGTTCTAACAATGATGCATGTTCTGCAAATAAGAGCTTCATCATTATTTTGAAATTGTTAATATGAAAGCGTTTAACTGGATTTGAAATCTATTCACATCATCATGAGAAGTTTTAACAATATACTTGTCAGTGAAACAGAAAAGCTGTTAGATATAATTCCAATCGTTAAACATCTTTGAAACATTTAAAAATTGGCTTTAAATATTTTATCACATACTTGTAGAAAGAAAGACGTTTATGGATAGCAACTGTTAGGAATTTGAAGAATGTGTCATTAAAAAGTCTTGCTCAGGATTTGTGTGTAGCCATTTCAAGCATAAAGCCTTATAAAATAAACACGGAAGCAAATTTCAACCTTCTCATTTACAATTTTTGAAAAGATTCTAATTTAGAAGTTTAATATTAACTAAATATTAAAAAGGAAAACACTAGACCAAGATGGTTTTACAGGGGTTCTACCAAACCAATCATTCCAAAGTTATACAGCATCTTCCAGAATATTGTAAAAGAAGGAACACTCTGACTCATTCTATACCAGCAGAACCTTAATGCCAAAAGCCAATAAGAACAGCCTGAGAAAGGAAAAGACCAATTTTATTCATGGACACAGTGCAAAATTCTAAACTTTTGTTTACCAATCTGAGTCCAGCACTATATAAAAAAATAAAAGGCCATGACTAAGTTGTGTTTATACAAGAGATGCAAAGATGGTCCAAAATGAGGAAAATCTATAAATTCATTTACCACATATCAGATTACTGGAGAAAAAAACATATAATCATCCTAAGAAACAGAAAAGGAATTTGGTAAAAATTCAACACCCTTTCATGATTAATAAAAGCCTCTTAGTACAGAGTAATAAGATGGAACTTGTTTAGCCTGATAAAACCTGTGGGAAATCTATAGCAAATACAGTATCATTCTTAAAAGGGAAAAGTTAGTGGTGTTTTCTCTAAAATTCACAAGACATGGATGCATGCTGTCATCACTGCACTAAATGTCCTGGTCATCTCAGTATGACAAGAAAAATAAAGGCAAGAAAAATAATCATTGGAAAGGAAAAGACAAAACTGTCATTATTTATAGCTGATATGGTTGTCACTATAGAAAACATAAAAGAGTATACAGACACCTTAAAAGGAACCAGGGCTCCTCGGAGCAATGGCTGATTCCAGGACTAACGGAGGAAAATACAAGATGAGTCTGGAGCATCTCCTTGTGCTGGCAAGTAAAGCAGTGCTCAAAACCAAAGGATGGGAGTATGTGAAACGGACACAGGAGCCAACCTGCAAGAGACCCCAGTGGCCAAAATTGGACTGATCTGGCCAACAAAACAAAGAATACAGTATTAGATTTATAACTCAGAATTGTAAATAAATATGCATGAGTTCATATGGATATAAATAAGTGACTGAATAAATAAAGGATAAGAGACAAAGCTTTACAGAAGAATTACAAATTATACATAGAGATATACCCCCTTCCAGGAGCTGCAGCTCAATTCTTCCCATCTCCTTGAGGGTGGGCTAGATTCTTCCAAAGAACAGACTATGAAAAGGGAAAAGCAGCCACTTGCCAGGGGAAAAACCTGGCAAACACCACCTTAACCAAGGGATGAAGGTTCACAAAACCAGGGATGCCAAGTGGATACCAGTATCTCTGATACAATCTGATAAGAAAGGCATTTAAACTCTGGTGTTCTTTCCAAAAACAGCCCCAGTCTAAATATTAGCAAAACTTCAGACAAATAGAAATTGAGGAACATTCGACAGTATTCCTTAAAACTGTTAGCTCTTAAAAAACAAGAACATTCTCAACTTAATGGACTTTAAAAAAAAAAAACAAAAAACAAAAAACAAACAGGACAGACTGAGAAACTGTCACAGACCAGGGGACACTATGGAAACATGACAACTAAATGCAATGTGATATTTTGAATTGGATCCTGGAACAATAAAAAAGAAAAAAAAAGAACACTAGTGAAAAAACTGATAAATCGATGCAGTCTGATGTTTAGGTAATAGTAATACATCAATGTTGCTTTCTTAGTTTTGATAAATGTACTACAGTGAGGAATATACAGGAACTCTCTGTATATCTCTTAATTAACTTTTCTGTAAATCTAAAACTATTCCAAAATAAAAACTTGCTTAAAAATAAGTTTAGGGCCGGGCATGGTGACTCACTCCTATAATCCCAGCACTTTGGGAGGCCAAGGTGAGAGGTTCACCTGAGGTCAGGAGTTTGAGATCAGCCTGGCCAACACGGTAAAACCTCGTCTCTACTAAAAATACAAAAAATTAGCCGGGTATGGTGGCACGCGCCTGTAATCCCAGCTACTGGAGAGGCTGAGGTAGGAGAATCACTTGAACCCGGGAGGCAGAGGTTGCAGTGAGCCGCGATTGTACCACTGCACTCCAGCCTGGGTGACAGAGCAAGACTGGACCTCAAAAAAAAAGTGTAGTAAGGCAAATGGTTATAATACTAATATACAAAAGCCAACTTCATTTCTATATGCCTGCAAAAAAGATTAAAAATACAATAAAAAGATTCCACTTGTAACAGCAGCAAACCCATAAAGTACCAATAAATAAATCTAACACAAGATATGTAGCCCTTATGCAAAAAAATATAAAGCTCTGCCAGCCGGGCGCAGTGGCTCACACCTGTAATCCCAGCACTTTGGGAGGCCAAGGCAGGTGGATCACGAGGTCAGGAGTTCAAGACCAGCCTGTCTAAGATGGTGAAACCCCGTCTCTACTAAAAATACAAAAATTAGCCAGGCATGGTGGTGGGTGCCTGTAATCCCAGTTGCTCGGGAGGCTGAGGCAGAAAATTGCTTGAACCCAGAAGGTGGAGACTGCAGTGAGCTGAAATCATGCCACTGCACTCCAGACTGGATGACAGAGTGAGAATCCATCACAAAAAAAGAAAAAAAAAAAAAAGCTCTGCCAAAAGACATTCAAGAATTTATTTACAATAGAGAGCTATGTTATGCTCTTAGGAAGACTCAACACCATAAACATACCGATTCTCTTCAAAATGATCTACAGATTCAGTGCAATTCCAACCTTTTTGTAGAATATGACAAGCTGATTTTGAAATGTGTTTAAAAAAAAAAAAAACAAAGGGGGGCCAGGCGTGGTGGCCCCCACCTGTAATCCCGGCACTTTGGGAGGCCAAGGCGGGAGGATCACTTGAGGCCAGAAGTTCAAGACCAGCCTGGGCAACATGGCAAAACCCTGTCTCTACAAAAAATAGGAAAATTAGCTGGGTGTGGTGGCATGCCCCTATAGTCCCAGTTACTTGGAGACTGAGGTGGGAGGACCGCTTGAGCCCTAAAAGGTTGAGGCTACAGTGCGCTGACTGCACCACTGCACTCCAGCCTGTGTGACAGAGCAAGACCCTGCCTCAAATAACTAATTAATAAAATAAAATAACAAAGTGGGGCCGGGTGAGGTGGCTTATACCTGTCATCCCAGCACTTTGGGAGGCCAAGATGGCTGGACTGCTTGAGCCCAGGCATTCGAGGCCAGCCTGGTTAACATGGGGAGACCATCTCTACAAAAAATACAACAATTAGCTGGGCATGATGGCATGAACCTGTAGTCTCAGCTACCCAGGAGGCTGAGGTGGGAGAACTGCTTGAGTCCAGGAGGTCAAGGCTGATATGAGCCAAGACCACACCACTGCACTCCAGCCTGCACGACAGGGCAAAAAAACCTCTAAGTAAATAAATAAATTTAAATAACAAAGGGCTGAGAATATATGATACTTCCGATGAAAAATAAGATGAGAAGATTTTGCTTTACCAAATATCAAGATTTATTATGAAGGCAAGGTAATTAAGGCAGTATAGTACTGGTTCAGGAACATAAAGTTGGCCAATAGCAAAGAGAGGCCAGAAACAGATCTATATGGATATGGAACTTTGATGCTCCAGGCCAGAGGTGGCTTCTCAGATTATTATGTTATCCATATGGAAAATAATAAAACCAGCTCTCTACCTTATACCACACAAAAACCAATTCCATTTGGACTTAAATGTGAAAGGCAAACTTTTGAAACTTTTAATAAAGAACATGTTTATGACTGTAGGTTAGAGAAGACAAAAAACTGCTGGCTATAATACAGAAAAGATGGATTTGTTCAACTCAAAAATAAGACTAGCTTGGGCAAAAGGGAGGCCCTGTCTCTACAAAAAAATTTTAAAAATTAGCCAGGTATGGCTAATTTACAGGCATGGCACATGCCTGTAGACCTAGCTACTTGGGAGGTAGGAGGATCACTTGAGCCCAGGGAGGTCAAGGTTACAGTGAGCTGTGATCCCACCACTGTACTCCAGCCTGGGTGACAGATTGAGATCCCGTATAAAAAAAAAAAAAAAAAAAAAAAAAAAATTAAAAATAAGAATTTCTGCTCATGCAAAGATGCCATTAAAAAAGCTTCAAAATTACATAAGCTATTCAACACACACAACTGACCAATGATGAGGATCCACATAAAGAATGCCTACAAACCAATAAAAAATGATATAGTTAGGCACACTGATACACATCCATAACCCCTGCTACTTGGGAGACTGAGGCAGGAGGATCCTTTGAGCCCAGGAGTTCCAGACCAGTCTGGGCAACATAGTGAGAACCCATCTCAAAAAAAAAAAAAAAAAGATTTACTTTTTTTTTAAGATAGAGTCTGGTTCTGCCACCTAGGCTGGTGTGCAGTAGCATGATGTCAGCTCACTGCAGCCACCACCTCCTGGGCTCAAGTCATCCTCCCACCTCAGCTTCCCAAGTAGCTGGGGCCACAGGCAGGCACCACAACACCCAGCTAATTTTTGTATTTTTTGTAGAGATGGGGTTTCGTCATGTTGCCCAGGCTAGTCTTAAATTCCTGGACTCAAGCGATCTGCTTGCCTTGGCCTCCCTAAGTGCTAGGATTACAGGCATGAGCCATTGTACCCAGCCAAAAAAATTTTAATGTGCTAAAAATATTAATAGTCCTTTCACAGAAGAGGAAACATGTGGCTAAGGACCATGAAAAAATGCTCGACCACATTAATGACTAGGAAAATGCTAATATGTCCCCAGGGAAATATTTTACTCTCAGCATAATAACAAAAATTAAGGAGGATAATATAAAGTGTATAAAGATGTGGATCAATGGGATCTCTTATACATTTCTGAAAGTAGTATAAATTGGTACCATCAGTTTTGCATAATCCTGTCAAGTCAAACTTTTGGATGTTCTATTAACCAACAATTCCATTCCTAGGTCTGTATACCTTACAAAAATGGGTGTGTGTGTGTGTGTCCCAGGAGACATGCCTAAGAATGCTCATAGTAGCAAAGTCCATAAGAGCAAAAAGCTGGAAATGACTCAAATGTCCAACAACAGATGAATGGACAATTTGTCTTATGGTCACCCAAGGGTTGTACAGCACTGAGAATGAACAAACTCTAGCTACATGCAACAACATAGGTGAATCTCAGAAACGTAATAATATTCAATGAAAACAGTTAAGTCTCAGAAGACCACATACAGGGCGAGGCATGGTGGATCATGCCTGTAATCCCAGCACTTTGGGAGGCTGAGGCAGGTGGATCACCTGAGGTCAGGAGTTCAAGACGAGCCTGTCCAATGTGGTGAAAACCCAACTCTACTAAAAATACAAAATTAGTTGGGTGTGGTGATGCATGTCTGTAATTCCAGTTACTCGGGAGGTTGAGGCAGGAGAATAGCTTGAACCCAGGAGGCAGAGGATGCAGTAAGCCAAGATCACACCACTGCACTCCAGCTTGGGCGACGAGTGAAACTCTGTCTCAAAAAAAAAAAAAAAAAAAAAAGACCACATACAGTATGATACTATTTTTACAAGGCTTACAAGGCTCACAACTGAGTCAAACAATGTATTGGTTAAGCATCCCCACAAATACTTTTAAAAATTCCATATATCAAAAAGGGCAAGTGAATGTTAAGCACAAGATTTAGGAAAGTAGTGATTTTAGGAGTGGAGTGGTAGCGAGGGTGAGGAATGGAACAGAAAATGACACACGGGTAGATGCTATAATTAATGTTCTTGGGTGGGGTTGTGAGCTCTTGGGTTTTCATCATATTATTATAACTCATGTGTATAATGTATATACTCTGGAGGTTTTTGTTTGTTTTTGAGATGGAGTCTTGCTGTATCTCCCAAGCTGGAGTGCAGTGGCGTGATCTCAGCTCCCTGCAACCTCCGCCTCCCAGGTTCAAGCAATTCTCCTGACTCAGCCTTCCAAGTAGCTGGGATTACAGGCGCCCGCCACCACACCTAGCTAATTTTTACATTTTTAGTAGAGACGGGATTTCACCATGTTGGCCAGGCTGGTCTTGAACTCCTGACTTCAAGTGATCCACCCACCTTGGCCTCCCAAAGTCCTGGGATTACAGGTGTGAGCCACCACATCCTGCCTATTCTTTTATCATATGTCTAATATATGTTATATGAACAAATGGCAAATAGGAAAAGAGTAGAGAATGTGAGGAATGAAAACTCTTTGAAGAGTTTTGCTATTAGGGGAATTGCATAACTGCAAGGGCATGTGAGATGAAAACGATTTAAAGGTTTTTTAAAAGACAGGAGTAACAGTAGATAGATGGAATGGTAGAGCAAGGACTTTGATGAACTCACTTTCCCTCTAAAACAATGAAAAGATGCAAACAAACTCAAATCAACCATTTTAGAACTCTGGCAATTAACCAAAGCCACAGAATGAAATGAAAATCATCTATCCAAAGAAACTATTGAATCTTGGTAAGACAGTAGGGTCTACGACATTTCACTTGTTTTCCCATCCTCCCTCCCTGTCCCTCCCTAGCTCAGTGGTACAGGATCCAAAAGGTGACCAAATTCCAGACAACAGAGAAATCTGACCACCTAGAGAATTTACAGGAAATCCTAGAGAATGAGACAACCATAGGAAACTTTGAAAAGCTCTGACATATTCCTAGGGATCTAAAGGGCTGTGCACATACTGAAGGTTATGGGCATTCCAAGGAAAGAGCTGGGACAGGAGAGGACCCAAGCCACTCACTTCTGGCTGACTGCAGGCCCTGTGCAAGCAGAAAGTTTGAAAGCTAAGGCTATCTCACATACTGGCTGGACTTTGAATGTTGCAGAATATTCAGGAGACTGGAGAAACCAATGGGTGAAACAGAAGGATTTTATTAAGGTGGTCACCGGCTCAGTGGATTAGCATCCCAAGGCTGAGAAAAGGACAAAGAAAATGGAGTACTTTTTATACATCCAGGATGATGTAGCAGCTAACAGGTTTACAGAAACCAGAACAAAGAACAGTTAATTTGTAACATGTCCTGTGAGGTATGCAACATTTGAAAAACAACATTTTGAGAAATACATTGTACATTCTTTGGGTGTTATCTTGCCCTGTCGTCTTGCAGCTGGTCAGCAAGAAAAACAGGAGTCTTGAGATGCCTGGGAACTTTGCTGAGAATGTGGGGAGAATAAATAAGGTATGTTTTACAGGGAGTTAGGTAATTTTAAGCAAAGCTGGGGGTTAGGTTTTATATTGAACACAACACAGTCAACTTTATTTCATTATGCAGCAATTACAGACTACCATTGTTATTACTTAATTTCCCTCTTCATGAAGGCTATGCTTTCTTACACAGATCCTCTTGGCAAGGGGTGAAAGACGTACAGGCAAGGCATTTAAGGATATATTCTGACCAATCATTGGCTGACCATCAAATTATATTTACTTACCAGGTGTGACCCCTAGGAATCCAAGCTTAAAAAGAAAAACAAGAACTGAAAAGAAAAAAAAGCTGCTAGCAGACAACACAGAGACCACATAATACAGGGGGAGATGGAATCCACAAAATGAATTCAGAAAAGTCACTGAACAAATAAACAGCAACAAGAAAAACAACTATGACAACAACAAAAACAAAAACAGTTCAACAAGAAACCTTGGGAGTCCAGATGGCAGCAAGATGGCAGAGTAGGACTTTCCAGTGCTCGTCCCCCAACAGAAATATCAATTTGAAAAACAATCCATACACAAAAATACTTCCTGAGAGCTAAGGAAACCAGGTGAGAGTTTACAGCACGTGGTGTAGCACAGAAATAAGAAAAGATACATTGAAGAAGGTAGATAAGACAGTTCCACATATCAATGCCACCCCTCCCCTAACCCCAGGCAGCACAGTGGGAAGAGAGATACTTTGTCTTCCAGGAAGAGGAAGGAAGTGAGCACTGGGCTTTCCCTTGGACCCCAACACCAGGCCTGCCCCAGTCAAACCCAGCGCCGGGCAGGCACCCACAGCCCAAGCCTCTAGGCTGGTATCTGCAGACTGAGCCTCCAGGCCTGCCCCAGCACCAGACTAGATTCCACTGCCTCTCACTCCAGGCCTGCCTGGCAGTCTGTCTCTGGAGCCACCCCAGTGCCAGGTCAGCCCCCACAGACTGAGGTACCAGGTTTCTTCCAGGGAGAGGCCAACCCAGGTGGCCGTGGGTCCCAGATCACCCTCAACATGGGGCTGGCCCCCATGGCCCAAGATTTCAGGCCCACCCTACCACCAGGCCAGTCCCTGAAGCACTAGGCCAGCCCCCACAGCACTAGTCGTCAGGCCAGCACCTGCAGACCCAGCATTCAGCAAGACCCTGTGGACATAGGCTCCTGGCCTACCCAGTGCCAGGCCCCAGGGCATGTGGTCCCAGGCTCCAGGACTACCTTAGGTTCCAGCCCAGCCCAGAACCAGGTCGACCTACATAGTCCTAGGCTGCAGGCCTGCCCTAGCACCAGGAGAGCACTTCTAGATTCAAGTACCAGGCTGGCACCTGCAGACACAGACTCTGGGCCTGTCCAGAGGCAGGCTGTTCTCTGTGGCTCCACCCTTCAGGCTGGTCCCTGCAGCTCCATGCTCCAACAGACCCAGGGTCCAGGTCCATCCCAGAAGATCCCAGTGCTAGCAAATCCAGGCTCCACACTGGCCCCAGCACCACACAGTTCCCAGGCTTGAGGCTGGTCCTCAAGGCCCCAGGCTCCAGCTGACCCAGGGTTCAGGCCCACCCTAGTAATCTCTGGTGCCAAACCAACCCCTGTGGACTGAGGCTCCAGGACCACCCTTGCAGACTGAGGATCCAGGCCAGCCCCCATGGACCCAGAACCCAGGCTTGACACTGCAGATGTAGGCTCCAGGTCTGCCTAAGCACCACTTCAGCCCCTGTGGACCCAGACATGAAACTGGCTCCCACAGATCCAAGAACCAGCTGTGCCCTTGTGGACCTAGGCTCCAGGCCTACCTCCACATACCCAATGAACAGGTCCATCTGTTTGGATCCAGGCTCCACGCCAAGCCCCATGGACCCAGACGTCGGTCCACCCACCTGCTGACCCAGACACCAGACTAGCATGCCTGAGGACTCCAGCAGCAAGCCCACCCACAGAACATGCCAGCTGGCCAGTCCAGGATCTCTGGACAGGCTGACTGGTGAGGGACTTTCCCAGACAAAGCCAGTCTGCAAAGACCAGAATGAGCCTTCACTTCTTCAGAGGTGCAGACACCAATGCACAGCCACAGGGATCAAGAACAATCAGGGAGGCCAAACACAGTGGTTCATGCCTATAATCCCAAGCACTCTGGGAGGCCAAGGTGGGCAGACTGCTTGAGCCCAGGCGTTTGAGACCAGCCTGGCCAACACAGTGAGACCCTGTCCTATTTTTTAAGGAAAAAAAATTTAACCTGGCTTGGTGGCTCACATCTATAATCCCAGCACTTCGGGAGGCCGAGGCAGGTGGATCGCTTGAGCTCAGGAGTTCAAGACCAGCCTGGGCAACATGACGAAACCCCATCTCTACAAAAAATACAAAAAAATTTGCTGGACGTAGTAGTGCACGTCTGTGGTCCCAACTACTTGAAAGGCTGAGGCAGGAGGATCGCTTGAAACCGGGAGGCAGAGGTTGCAGTGAGCCGAAATCATGCCACTGCACTCCAGCCTGGGTGACAGAGGGAGACTCTGTCTCAAAAAAAAAAAAAAAATTTTTTTTTTTTAAATAAAAACAAATCGGCTGGGTGCAGGGGCTCACACCTGTAATCCCAGCACTTTGGGAGGCTGAGGCGGGTGGATCACTTGAGGTCAGGAGTTCGAGACCAGCCTGGCCAACATGGTGAAACCCTGTCTCTACTAAAAATACAAAAATTAGCCAGGTGGTGCACGCCTGTAATCCCAGCTACTTGGGAGGCTGAGGCATGAGAATAGCTTGAACCCGGGAGGCAGAAGTTGCAGTTGAGCCGAGATTGTGCCACTGCACTCCAGGCTGGGCGGTGATAGAATGAGACTCTGCCTCAAAAAAAAAAAAAAAAAAAAAAAAAGAACAATCAGGGAAAGGAAAGGGAAACACACCACCACCAAAGGAACAAAAGAAAGCACCAGTAACTGACCCTAAAAAGCGGAGATTTATGAACTGGCTTACAAAGAATTCAAAAAATTATATAAAGGAAGCTCAGAACTTCAAGAAAATACGCAGAAACAATTCAATAATATGAAAAAATGACTAAAATGAAACATTTAACAGAGATTGAAATTATTTTAAAAATTAGGGGGTTTTTGTTTTTTGTGTTTTCTGCTGTAGGCTTGGTTGGTTGCTGTTGAAATGGGCAAGTTCATGAAACCTGTGAAAGTGGTGCTGGTCCTGGCTGAATGCTTCTCTAGACACAAAGCTGTCACCACGAAGAACGCTGATAAGGGCACCTCAACCTTCCCCTACAGCCATGCTCTGGTGGCTGGAACTGAGTGCTATCCCTGCAAATGACAGCTGCCCATGGGCAAGAAGAAGCTTGCCAAGATAAAGTCTTGTTAAAGTCCATAATTATAATCATCTCATGCTCACAAGATACTCTGTGGATATCCCTTGAGTGAGATATCCCACTCAGAACTGATCAAGCAGAAAAAATAAACTGTGAACCTGAAGACATTTGAAAATAAACAGTTATAGGAGGAAAAAAAAGAATGAGAAGGAAATAAGACAGCTTATGGGATTTATAGGATAGCTTCAAAAGAGCAAATTTTTCAATTATAGAATTCATGAAGGAGAAGACAAAGACAAAGGAACAGAAAGTTTACTTTAAAAAGTAATAACAGAAGGCTTTCCAAGTTTGGAGAAAGATACAAATATCCAGGCATAGGTCAAAGTTCTACAATCAAATTAAATGCAAACAAAACTATACAAAAACACATAATCAAACCATCAAAAATCAAGGACAAGGAGAAGACCCTTGAAAGCATCAAGAGAAAAGAAGCAAATAACAGGTACAGGAGTTCTAATAAGGCTAGCAGCTGATTTCTCAGCAGAGACCTTATAGGCCATGAAAAAGTAAACTCACGCATTCAGTGTGCTGAAGGAAAAAACTTTCAACCAAGAACACTGTACCAGCTAAGCTGCCCTTCAGAAATGAAGGAGAAGAAAAGTCATTATACAAAAAAGACACTTACACATGCATGTTTCTAGCAGCACAATTCACAACTGCAAAAACATGGAACCAGCCCAAATGCGCATCAGTTAACGAGTGGGTAAGGAAAATGTGGTTTGTGTGCACACACATCCCATGGAATACCACTCAGCCATAAAAAGGAATGAAATAATGGCATTTGTAGCAACCTGGATGGAACTGGAGACCATTATTTTAAGTGAAGTAACTGAGGAATGGAAAACCAAACATTATCTGTTCTCACTCGTAAGTGGGAGCTAAGCTATGAGGATGCAAAGGCATAAGAATGATACAATGGACTTTGGGGACTTGGGGGAAAGGGTGGAAGCGGGGTGAGTGATAAAAGACTACACCTTGGGTATAGTGTATACTGCTCAGGTAATAGGTACACCAAAATCACCACTAAAGAATTTACTCGTGTAATCAGCCACCACCTGTTCCCCCAAAACCAACTGAAATACAAAAAAATAATTAAAAAACAAGAAATGAAGGAGACACGAGTTTCCAAGACAAACAAAAGCTGAGGGAGTTCACTGCCACCAGATCTGTCTTACAAGAAATGCTAAAGCCAGCTTGTCCAACCCGCCTCATTTTGTTGTTGTTGTTATTCTGTTTTGTTTTGTTTTAAGCTTTCAGAAGCCTAAAGCCATGGTTTTTAGTCTCTGTCTCTAGTGATAAGCAGTAAAGGAAGGGGCTTTATTGACTCAACCAGAAACAGAAACTAAGAACCCATGACTGTATTCTCTCCCTTAGACACCCCTGTGCTAATTTTTCAAGCTGCAAGAAAAGGATGCTAATTAGTAACACGAAAAGATATGAATATAAAACTCACTGGTAAAAGTGAGTATACAGTCAAATTCAGAATACTATAATACTGTAATGGTGTATAGACTGCTTATACATATAGTATAAAGATTAAGAGGTAAAATTATTAAAATAATATCTACAATAATTTGTTAACAGATACACATTATAAAAAGACATAAATTGGGCCGGGCACCATGGCTCACACCTGTAATCCCAGCACTTGGGAAGCCCAGGTGGGTGGATCATGAGGTCAGGAGATTGAGACTATCCTGGCCAACACGGTGAAACCCCGTCTCTACTAAAAATACAAAAATTGGCCGGGTGTGGTGATGTGCACCTGTAGTCCCAGCTACTCGGGAGGCTGAGGCAGGAGAATCGCTTGAACCCGGGAGGCGGAGGTTGTAGTGAGCCGAGATTGCATCATTGCATTCCAGCCTGCCAACAGAGCGAGACTCTGTCTCAAAAAAAAAAAAAAACAAAAACAATTAGGAGGCCGAGGCGGGTGGTTCACGAGGTCAACAGATCGAGACCATCCTGGCCAACATGGTGAAACCCCGTCTCTACTAAAAATACACAAATTAGCTGGGCATGGTGGCGCACGCCTGTAGTCCCAGCTACTCAGGAGGCTGAGGCAGAAGAATTGCTTGGACCCAGGAGGCGGAGGAAGTTGCGGTGAGCCGACATCGCACCATTGCACTCCAGCCTGGGTAATAAGAGTGAAACTCCGAGTCAAAAAAAGAAAAAACAACTGTTAGAACAAATAAATTCAATAAAGTTGCAGGATACAAAATCAACATACAAAAATCAGTAGCATTTCTATACACTAACAACAAACTATCTGAAAAAGAAATCAAGAAAGCAAGCCCATTTAAAATAGCTATAGAAAAAAAGTAAAATACTTAAGGAATAAATTTAATCAAGGAGGTAAAAGACCTATACCCTGAAAACAATAAGACATTGATGAATGAAACCGAAGATGATACAAATACGTGGAAAGATACCCTGTGGTCATGAATTGGAAAAATTAATATTGGTAAAATGCCCATATTACTCAAAGTGATCTGCAAATTTAATGCAATCCCTACAACAATTCCATGATAGCTGGGCATGGTGGCTCACACTGTAATCCCAGCACTTTGGGAGGCAGAAGTGGGCGGATCACCTGAGGTCGGGAGGGAGACCAGCCTGACGAACATGGAGAAACCCCACCTCTACTAAAAATGCAAAATTAGCTGGGTGTGGTGGCACATGCCTGTAATCCCAGCGACTTGGGAGGCTGAGACAGGAGAATCACTTGAACCCGGGAGGTGGAGGTTGCAGTGAGCCAAGATCGAGCCACGGCACTCCATCCTGGGCAACAAAAGCAAAATTGTCTCAAAAAAAAAATTCCATGACATTTTTTTACAGAAAAAGGAAAAATAATACTAAAATTTGTATAAACCACAAAAGACACCAAATGGCCAAAGTAATCTTGAGCAAAAAGAACAAAGCTGGTAATCCCAGCACTTTGGGAGGCCAAAGTGAAAGGACTGGTTGAATCCAGGAGTCTGAGACCAGCCTGGGCAACACAGTGAGACCCCTGTCTCTATAAAAAAAATTAAAAATTAGCTGGATGTGGTGGTGTGCACCTGCAGTCCTACGTACTTGGGAGGCTGAGGTGGGAGGATTCCTTGAGCCCAAGAGTTCGAGGCTGCAGTGAGCTATGATCACAATGCTGTGCTCCAGCCTGGGTTACAGATCAACACTCTGTCTCAAAAAAACAAAAGGAGGCCATGCACAGTGGCTCATGCCTGTAAACCCAGCACTTTGGGAGGCTGAGGCGGGCGGATCACCTGAGGTCCGTAGTTCCAGACCAGCCTGGCCAACATGGTGAAACCCCATCTCTAGTAAAAATACAAAAATTAGCCGGGCATGCTGGTGGGTGCTTGTAATCCCAGCTACTTGGGAGACTGAGGCAGGAGAATCACTTGAACCCGGGAGGTGGAGGTTGCAGTAAGCTGAGATTGCGCCACTGCACTCCAGCCTGGATGACAAAGCAAGACTCTGTCTCAAACAAACAAATAAACAAACAAAAAAGGCATTCAGATAGGAAAGAAAAAAGTGAAACTATCTCTATGTAGAGATAACATGATCTTGCTTATTAAAAAATTCCAAGGAATCCACCAAAAAATGATTTGAACTAATAAACAAGTTCAGCAATGCCATATGATAGAGGATCAATAAACAAAAATCAATTGTATTTCTATGCACTAGCAATGAACAATCAAAAAATGAAATAAAGGGCTGGGCACAGTGGCACATGCCTGTAATCCCAGCACTTTGGGAGGCTGAGGTCCAGTGGATCACCTGAGGCCAGGAGTTAAAGACCAGCCTGGCCAAATATGGCAAAAACTCATCTCTACTAAAAATACAAAAATTAGCTGGGTGTGGTGGCACACGCCTGTAGCCCCAGGTACTTGGGAGGCTGCTTGAACCCAGGAGGGAGAGGTTGCAGTGAGCCAAGATCGGGCCACTGCACTCCAGCCTGGGTGACAGAGTGGGACTCTGCCCCTGCCCCAGCAAAAAAAGGAAATTAAGAAAAAATCCAGCCAGGTGCAGTGGTTCACAGCTATAATCCCATGAGTGGGCTGCGGTGGGCTATGATGGAGCCACTGCACTCTAGTCTGGACAACAGAGCAAGACCTTGTCTCTGAAAAACAAAGCCCTGCCTCTGAGATAAAAGCATGAATTAAAAAAAAATTTTTTTTGAGATGGAGTCTTGTTGCCAGGCTGGAGTGCAGTGGCATGATCCCAGCTCACTGCAACCTCCCTCTCCCGGGTTCAAGTGATTCCCCCGCCTCAGCCTCCTGAGTAGCTGGGACTATGGGCACGCACCACCGGCTAATTTTTTGTATTTTAGTAGAGAAGGGGTTTCACCATGTTGGCCAGGATGGTCTCGATCTCCTGACCTCATGATCCGCCTACCTCAGCCTCCCAAAGTGCTGGGATTGCAGGAGTGAGTCACCGCGCCTGGCCTAAAAATTTTTTTAATTAAAAAAATCAAATTTTAAAGTAGTATCAAAAAGAATAAAATGCCCAGGGATAAATTTAACAAAGCAACTATAAGACTTGTAGTGAAAACTATAAAACACTCCTGAAAGAAATTAAAGATCTAAAAAAATCCCACATTCACAAACTATTAAGACAATATTGTTAAGTGGCAATACTCCCCAAGCTGATATATAGAGATTCAACATAATCTCTATGAGAATTCCAATTGTCCTTTCTTTCTTTCTTTTTTTTTTTAAAGAAATTGACAAACTGCTGAGTGTGGTAGATCATGCCTGTAATCCCAGCACTTTGGGGAGGATGAGGCAGGAGGATTGTTTGAAGCCAGGAGTTTGATACCAGCCTGGGCTAAAAAGCAAGACCCTGTCTCTTAAAAAAAAAAAAAAAAGCAAAGAGGATCACTTGAGCCCAGGAGTTCAAGGCTGCAGTGAAGTATGATCATACCATTGCACTCCAGCCTGGGCAATAGAGAAAGATCCTATGTGTAAAGGAAGAGAAAAGAAAAGATAGGAAAAGAAAAAAAGAAATTGGAAAGCTGATCCTAAAATTCATATGAAAATTCAAGGATAGCCAAAATAATCTTGAAAAAGAACGAAGTTAGAGGACTCTCACTTCCTGATTTCAAAACTTATTACAATTATAGTAATTAATAAGACAGTGTGATCTAGTATAGTGACAGACATACAAATCAATGGAATAGAATTGAGAGTCCAGAAGTTAACCTTTATGTTTATGTTTTATGGTCAATTCTTTTTTTTTTTTTAAGATGGGGTGTCACTATGTTGCCCAGGCTGGCCCTGAACTCCTGGGCTAAATTGATCCTCCTGCTTCAGCCTCTCTAGTAGCTGGGACTACAGATGGGTGTCACCATGCCTGGTCTATGGTCAATTGATTTTTGATAAGGTTGTCAAGACAATCTAATGGTAAAAAGAATATTTTTCAACAAAAGGTGCTCAGAAAACTAGATATCCATGTCTGAAGAATAAACTTGTACCCCTACTCTCACACGATACACAAAAGTTACCTCAAAATGGACTGAGTACACTGGTTCATGCCTGTAATCCCAGCCCTTTGGGAGGCTGAGGTGGGAGGATCACTTGAGCTCAGGAGTTTGAGACCAGCATGAGCAATACTGGGAGAGCTCATTTCTACAAAAAACACAAAAGTTAGCTGGGTGTGATGGCTCATATCTGTAGTGTCAGCTACTCAGGAGGCTGAGGTGGGGGGGATCACTTGAGCCTAGGAGGTCAAGGCTGTAGTGAGCTGTGATCATGCCACTGCACTCCAGCCTGGGTGACAGAATGAGACCCTGTCTTGAAACAAAAATACTCAAAATGGATCACTGTCCTAAATGTAAGAGCTAAAATAATAAAATTCCTAGAAGAAAACATAGGAATAAACCTCTGTCACCTTGAGTTAGACAATGATGATTTACTGGATATAACACCAAATGCCCAAGTGACAAAAAGACAGGTAAGCTGGACATCACTGAAAGTAAAAACTACTGTACATCAAAAGATACCATCAATAAAATTAAAAGACAACCCACAGAACGGGTGAAAATACTTGCAATTCATATTATCTGACAAAGGACTTATATTATATCCAGACATATAAAGAAATCCTGGCTGCGCGTAGTGGCTCACACCTGTAATCCCAGCACTTTGGGAGGCTGAGGTGGGCAGACTGCCTGAGCTCAGGAGTTGGAGACCAGCTGGGCAACACGGTGAAACCCCATCTCTACTAAAACACACACACACACGCACACACAAAATCGGCCAGGCATGGTGGTATGTGCCTGTAGTCCCAGCTACTCGGGAGGCTGAGGCAGAACTGTTTGAACCCAGGAGGCAGAGGTACAGTGAGCTGAGATCGCACCACTGTACTCTAGCTTGGGCGACAGAGCAAGACTCCGTCTCCGAAAAAAAAAAAAAAAAAAAAAAAAAAAAAAAAA